>MU855500.1:0-52737 GCA_033296695.1 Staphylotrichum tortipilum | reverse complement strand
GTAGCGTAGCGAAGGGCCGCGCGACTGACGAACGAAGCGACGCCTGCAATTTTAGAGAGAGAGCGATTACGTTCTCCCTTATACGATAGGTTTTAGATAGAATTTAGCTGAGAAGTCCGTCCCTGTTTCGGACCACAGATCCCCAAGGATATGTTCTTTGTCAAAACTGGTCATACGGTTGCACCCGATTCCAGCACGTCTCCTTAGTGAATCCATCGCAGCGTTCCATCTTCCTTGATGACCCAGATTCTCAGTGTGGCCGGTGACAGAGCCCTGCAGAGGCCTCGACAACCCTCGGCCAACCCTAATCCTCGATGCCCCTGAGCATCGCCGAGTCAACGACTCCATCAACAACTCTGTCGACGACCTATCGACGACCCCACCACACTCGCCCCTTTCTCCACTTAGTGTCTCCGTCTGGTCAGACAAAGACCATCGCGACACGCAGACCATTTTCTCTTCTTTCCTTTCCTTAAGCTTAGTTATACTCGTAGAGTCGTCATCAGATAGTCGCAATACACTCCTGAGACCGTTACAAGTAGCGTAACATTAATACAGGAAGTCGTTCCCGAAAAAAAGATTAGATGTGGTCGTCCTCGATCATGTCAGAAAGTCGTTCCGATGAAGACCCCGATCGGGATTGTTGCGCCGTGCCCCCCAGTGGGGCTCTTGCACCACTGGGCCGATGATGAGGGCCGGAAAGGCCCACTAAGCCCGCGGACCGCCAAGAAGTCGGAATGGACGACCCCACTGCTGATCTGGCCTCGGGTTTCGCAACGAGAGAAGAACCTCATGCAATCCCGGCGACTTCGCGTCTGCAGAGAGCATCTTCTGCATGCTCTAGGTAGCCAATTTCGGATGCTTTGTTCTTGTCGAGAGCCTTTTCTAGCGCTCGTCTTTCGGAACGCTTTTCAACCCTGACCGTCCCGCGATTGGCCTCGGCGGCGATGGTGGCCTGCGTGGCCTTGCCCGATGCCGACATATGTACGGAATATTGACGGCAAACCGACTGCCGCACAGTGACAACAACGTTGAGCGAGCCGCAGGGCGTCCTAAGCTCGTCAACCCCCTACTGCCTAAGGGCGGCGTTATAGCGATAACAATGTTCAATTGGCTGCTGTACCGCACACAGCCTGAACGGTTCTATGGCACAGCCAGCTTCACCGTTTTCTCAAAATGAACAGCACTAACAGAGGAAAAGAGGCGCCCATTTTTAGGTCCCCGGAACCCCTGTTTTTGAACGATGGAGGCTGTGGTTTTGGGGGGTGGCGTATGAGGGGCAGGAAGGCTGCGGGGTGTTGGGGTAGGTGGTGGGATTGGGAGCAGAGGTCAAGCAAAGCCAGGGCTGTTTTAGCGCTCCAGCGGCTGTGCTGTTGCTGCGGGAGACTTGTGAGGGGTGTGTTGTCGTTGGGGATGAGTGTGAGTTTGCTGTATTGGACACTCTGCTTAACACTTCGGTCAACGGTTTGGGTCGAGGACGAGCTGGGCGGAATGACAGGCGGAATGTCGGGCAGCTATTTCTCTCATCATATGCTGTCATTTCTACTGCTCCTCGCTCTGCCTCTGCAGAGACCGTGTGTGTCTCTATGTCGCCTCGTGCCTCACGCGACAAATAATGGACAGTGGCTGAGCGGTGATGGTTACTGGTCAGGGAGCGGAAGGCAGAGGTCCGTTTGGACAGTGGTGGGGTTGTGCGCAAGCAATATCGAGGTCAGGTCAGGTTTGGTCACACTGCGCCCAGTCGAGAAAATTATGGCCAGTCTGCCTGGGGGTCGGCCTTGCCAGTGGCCCTATATCCTGAGTAATACGCACGTCGCAAAGAAGGATTCTCGAAGGCGTCGTGCGGAAGAGCCGGTCTGGCCAAGTGCCGTCGACATTCAATTGCGCAGTGGCGTGTCCAGGCTTGTCCCGGGTTTGGGTTGCCGAGACGCGTGGGCAGCTGTTGATCTTTTGGGGGGTTGACGTCAGATGCGGGCGGGGGCCCAATGAATCTGGTGATCACCTGGTGAGTTCCAAGTTCCCGCTCAGCGGACAGCCTGGAGGCTGTGTCGAGCGGTTTATTTGCTCTGCGCATTTTATTTTCCCAGAGCTGGGAGGAAAGGGAGGGATGGCAGGAGGAGTAGAAGCAGCAAGAGGCAAACCTTTGACCGGTCCCCGTGCCTGAGCGCGCGAGTGTCGCCCCCAGAAATGAGATGAGCCTCCCTCGCCAACCACGACGGCAATCATGGCACGGTATTGATGGCCAAGACAGGCAGCTCATCATCGGCTCCAGAGCTACAGGAGCTGGGCGAGACTCTCGGGCCTGGGCAATGGATGCCCAGCGACGGCCCAACCAGGAGGGGGTGACACAAGACTTCCACAGCCAGGACCAAAGGGCCGTGCAGACACCCCAAACCTGGCTCCAAGTTTGCCAGCGCTGTTGGAGGGACTCAGCACGTAGGAATAGGTAGGTCGTCGGCTAGCGCAGAACCGATCGTATCAACCGTATCCACACAGGCCCGCCTTTTGTGCCGAGCGGGGCAGATGCGTTGCCCAGAGCCAATGGAATGCTGCACGCGTGCTGCTGCCCCGCAAAATAAAGCCTGAGACCCTGGGCGCATCCCTGTTCTGCCACTTACACGCGTTTCGATGGTGGTTGCCGCCCACACCTGGGCTGGCAGCTCTGCCTGGGTTGCTCTTGGGTGCTTCCTGGGTGTTGCTTGGGTGTTCCTTGGGTGTTCCTTGGGCCCACAGGGCACACTCGAGCTCCTGCCCCCGACCGACGCGGTGTTTCGCAAGCTTCCCCGACAGTATAAAAAGGGTCGAGGCAGTCCACTCCCTCGGCCATTCCCCTCTCGCATCATCCCGCCCTGCTCCCCGCCATCCATCACCGAATTGGCCCCAGAACCACACACACCTCGCACACGCAACACCTGTCAGCCACATCCTGCCGCAACAGCGCAAGCCTACACAATGGACTTCTCCGACCAGGGCTCATCCAAGGGCAAGGCCGTCGACGCCACCACGGCCTCCAACCCCACCACCAACGGCGGCTTCCAGTCGCAGGGCCAGATGCGCGTCGAGCCGCCGCGGCGCGAGGATCTGCAGAAGAGCTACGCCAGCGTCATCGAGGAGGTGCACTTCCCCGGTTGGTACGGCGCGATGCGCCACGGGCTGGGCGAGATGATCGGCGCGCTGGGCGCCATCCCCTGCATCATCTGCTGCCCCAACCCCTTCAAGGAGGTCGGCCAGGGAAGTGTTGGGCTCGTCACCAAATTTGGACGGTTCTACAAGGCGGTCGACCCGGGTTTGGTCAAGATCAACCCGCTCAGTGAGAGATTGCTGCAGGTGGATGTCAAGATCCAGATTGTCGAGGTGCCCAAGCAGGTCTGCATGACGAAGGATAATGTTACGCTCCAGCTCACCAGTGCGTTGCCCCCCCACCCTTTCCCCTTTTACCCTCCCCCTTTTACCCTCCCCCTTTTCACCCACCCCCACTAACACCCCTTTTCCCTCCAGGCGTCATCTACTACCATATCGTCTCCCCGCACAAAGCCGCCTTCGGCATCACCAACGTGCGCCAGGCGCTGATCGAACGCACGCAAACCACCCTGCGACACGTGGTCGGCGCGCGCGTCCTCCAAGACGTCATTGAGCGCCGCGAGGAAGTGGCCCAGTCCATCGGCGAGATCATCGAGGACGTCGCGGCCGGTTGGGGCGTGCAGGTCGAGAGCATGCTGATCAAGGACATCATCTTCTCGCAGGAGCTGCAGGAGTCGCTGTCGATGGCCGCGCAGAGCAAGCGGATCGGCGAGAGCAAGATCATTGCCGCGAAAGCGGAGGTCGAGGCGGCGAAACTGATGCGGCAGGCGGCGGATATCTTGTCGTCCGCGCCCGCGATGCAGATCAGGTATCTCGAGGCGATGCAGGCGATGGCCAAGAGTGCCAATAGCAAGGTTATCTTTTTGCCGGCGGCGAATCAGACGATGGGCCCGGGGGCGTTGAACGCGGCGGTGGCGGGGGCGGGCGGGAATCCGTTTGAGTCGGCGGGCGGGCCGTCCGAGTTTGATACCACGAATGATGGGGGGTTTCATCAAGCGATGAATGCGAGGGTTATTGAGAATATTTGAGGGGGTGGAGGGTCACGAAGAGGGGGGGAAGGGGTGGCGGCGGCTGGGATGATTTTTGCGTTGGAGGTTTTCTGATGTTGGTCTTGTTTTCTTAGTTGGCTGGCTGTGTATTTCCTTGGGAGGGCTGTAAGGTAGGGACTGGGCGGTCGTTGTCTGTTTTTCTTTTTTTTCTTTGCTTTTTAGTTTTGATACCACCACAGCAACGCCAACACACGATTAATGCGAGGTCCTTTGGGCGGGTTTGACGGTAATGGGTTTCGATGGATGAGATGACGGGATGGAAACGGAAAGGGAGATTGTTTATAAATGACCTGGTGTGACGGCAGATCCCACGCTTGTTTTCGTTCAACATTCAAGTTTTGTGCGGTGATGGGCGATGGATTTCCTCAGTTAGCTCGAGTTGATCTCCCTGCAATTCTTTTGTTTCCAAGCTCACCAGCGAGCACACATCACGCGGCGGCCGCTGGTGGCGATTTGCTTTTTGTGTTTTTCTGCTCGTGGTGTGGTTCGAACTGACAACCTTTCAAAAGTGTGCCAGTCCATCGTTTTGTCCAAGTGTCGCCGAGTGCCGGATGACCAGTTTGAACTTGTCGAGTATCCCGGTGGGCAATAGGAGGATGATTGCAGTCGGGTTATAAAGGGTGACTGATGCTTGGGGCGGGAGAGGAGGAGAGGAGTGTGGGGAGAGTGTGATAGGGGGATGGGGGGGCAGGGGGGAGGAGGGGAGGGAAGGGGGATGGCTCGTGCGGAGCCCACGAGGGACGCTTCGACCACGCGGACGCTGAAGGCACCACGTCAGTAGCCATGAGAATCTGTAGTGGTATTTAGGTGGGTATCTCGGCCTGTCGAAGCTTCCAGCAATCCGGCCCTCAGTCGTCAAACCCCTCAAAGTCGTCATCACCGCCCACACTCGCCTTGGCCGGTGCCCTCCCCGTCGCGGCAGCCGCCCCCTCCTCCGCATTCCTCCTCCTCACCTCCTCGATCATCTCCTCCAGCGTCCGCTGCTCCGCCCTGTCCTTCTCCGTCATCTGCCCCAGCCGCTGTGCCTCCCTCTTCTTCCGCTTCTTCTCCCTCCTTGCGGCCTTCACGTCCTCGTGCTCCTGTTTCCCACTCCACGCCTCGTTGCTCTTCCTCTTCAGCGACCCATCGCCAGTAGCACGGCTGGCATCCCGTGCCGCCTTCTCCGCCTTCCACTTCTCGAGTTCAGCCAGCCGCTTCTTCTCGCGGACCTTGTCCTTGAACGGGATATTCTCGGTATCGATGCCCAACCCCAGGGACCGATCGAGGCCCTTCACTTCAGGCATCTTGGGAAGCTCGACCAGCCCGT
Source organism: Staphylotrichum tortipilum (assembly GCA_033296695.1). NCBI lineage: Eukaryota > Fungi > Ascomycota > Sordariomycetes > Sordariales > Chaetomiaceae > Staphylotrichum > Staphylotrichum tortipilum. Next base: position 47,301 of record MU855500.1, on the reverse strand, counting down.
ATCCCTTTGCCAAGTCGACCCAGTCGAGGTCGGCCACGCGGAAAATCGAGGTGGCCTGATGCTCGATGTAGCTGCGAGCCCAGCTGACAAAGGCGCGCTGAGCAAGCTGGAAGATTTCGCGGTCGGCCTGGGCCTGGGTCCGGATCTTGGCCGAGATGGCTTTGGCCTCGACATCCGTGACCGCGATGGGCGGCTTAGCGAGCGGGCTGATGGGGGTCTGGCGTACGTCGAGAAGCTGGACGTAGCCTTCCTCGCGGCCGGGCTGGAGCATAACGACGGCGAGACCCCGGCGCCCGGCGCGGCCAGCGCGCCCGCAGCGGTGGATGAAGACTTTGGTGTCGGTGGGTGGGTCGTGCTGGACGACGAGGTCGACCTGCGGGATGTCGAGGCCGCGGGCGGCGATATCGGTGGTGAGGAGGATGGTCGGGGAGGTGGCGTTGACGAAACGCTCAAAGTTCTTTTCGCGCACTTGTGGCTCGAGCTTGCCGTGGAGGGAGACGGTGGAGAAGCCAGGGAGGATGCCGTGAAGGACGCGGGCGAAGTACTTGACGGCGAAGCAGGTCGAGAAAAAGACGATGCAGCGGGAGGGTCGAGGCTCGAGGTTTGCGAGTAGCTGGCACAAGGCCGGGATCTTGTGGCTTGCTGGTGTGACGAGGTAGCACATCTGTAACGACATGGGGGTCTTGCGTTCCTGGATGATGCCACCGTCTTTCAAGGACTTGACGCGCACGGTAATCTTGTGCGGGTACAGCAGTCCGACGGTGATCAGTCTCTCGACTGCTTCACTCAGCGATGCGCTGAACAGCCCGGTACGGCGTTGCTTGGGCAGGTAGCCGAGAATCCGGGTGAGTTCTTGGGAGAAGCCGAGATCGAGCAGGCGGTCGGCCTCGTCCATGACCAGGACCTCAAACGAGGACGACGGGGCCTTGACATAGGGGCTTGACAGCAACTCTGCGAGACGACCTGGGGTTCCGATGAGAAGATTTGGGGAGAGACGAAGGAATGCGCTCAGGTCCTCGGCAGCCTTGGTTGTGCCTCCGACCAGGAGTTGGGGGACCACGGCGGGCTCGGTCGTGGCAGGTCGCTTTTCGTCGCCCTTGGCATACTGCAGGAGGTCGGCAGACTGGGGGTGGAACTTGATGAGCGACAGCAGGACATTGTAGATTTGCGACGCAAGCTCGCGGGTGGGCGAGATGATGATGGCCTGGACGTGGTGTCGCTTGGCCGGCTCGTCGAGGCGCAACAGTTTCTAGAAGCGGAGGTGCGGTCAGCAACAACTCTGGTCGCCCTGGAGATCAGAGTGGCAGGCGCATATACACACCTCGACGATTGGAATCAGGAAGGCGAGGGTCTTGCCGCTGCCCGTGACGGCCTCGACGACGACGTCCTTGTTGCCGCCGAAGATTTCGAGGCAGGACTTCTGGACGGGGGTGGGCTGCTCAAAGCCCATTGACGCGAGGTAGTCGAGCACCCATTGGGCGAGACTGGGGGTGAGGGCGTCCCAGGACCGGGGCGCCTTCCTGACGCGGGGCTGGTCTGGGGCCATTGTCTCTTGCTCGAGATCGAGGTAACCCTTCGATGTTCAGAGTCCTGAGATGCGATAGCGCCGCGACAACTCGAGACATGTCTCGAAAAAGTTCCCAAAAAATCCTTATCTTATCTGGCCGCCAGGGATCTGCGCTGGGGCTTGGCGGAGGGCCCAGCGACGGGATGAGGGGAGTCCGACAGTCCGACAGCGGGGCGTACGGGGGCGGGGAAACAATAGACCGAGTTGGGTTCTTCCTGGTGATGATGGCATCGGTCTCCTGACCCTTTCCACCTTCAGGCCGATCTGCAAAGTAGCAGCTGGGTTAGGGTCGTCGTGTGCCTCTGGGTGCTGCAAGGTGGATGGCGGCGCGGTTGTCTGTGTTCTCAGAGTATCTGACCGACGGCTGGAGGCCTGCCTGAGTCTGACAGCCACAGGTTGTTACGATTGGGGAGCAAATTTGGCTGCACCTGAAATGCTCGCCGTCTTGAGCCAGCTCACAAATGCCTACATACACAGGACCGAGATAGCATCCCATCACCCACTTCGTGGATTGCCACCCGCCGTCAAGGAGAGACATCGGCCTTGCCAACCCCGTCCGTCAACCCCGTCCGCTGCACTCCTGTCACTGCCCGTCGTCGGCAGGGCTTGGTCCCCTCGAACAAGCCTCCATCTCTTGTGTCACATGCACGGTGACGCACGAGACCAGGGCCCCAGGGCGATGCTGAGCATCCCGCTGCAGCCGAAATTTCTTCGCACAGCCCATCCCACACCCTCGCCCGACTGATCCGCCGCCACGCCCGCCCAACATTCGTCAGTCAATAAAACCCAGTCTGCCCACCAGCGCAGGCATAGCGTAGCTAGTCCGCGTTCGCTCGCGTGTGCTTCGATCCAGCCATGCGGTGGAGTCTCGACGCTCCTCCGCATTTCCCTCAGCATCCTGGATCCGTCCGCGCAGCGTCTCTCGGCCTTTTGCCAACACCACCAGTCCGCCTTTAGCGCCCTAAGCCGCCCCCCGCCCGGCACACGCGACTCGCGACGAGACAAGCACCTCCTCTCCCCTCCCGATCCCGACCCCGCCTGCTGGCCGCTGCATCGCCACGGCCTGCGACGCATCCTCGCCGGCACCGTCTCGCTCCTTCCCGCCCTCGCGCCCTTCCCCTCTCCCGCCACCATCACCATGTCGACGCGCCGAGCACGAAACGTCCCCGCGACGCCGCGGGTCATCTCGCCGAGCCCGACCCCGTCCGACCTGGACGCCGGCAGTCAAGACTCGGCTTCGTACAATGGCCCGACCACCCGGTCAGCCGCGCGCCGGCGGCTGGCGACTCCGCAGCCCACCCCGGAAGAACCCGACGATGACATCGAAGAGGAGGACGAAAGCCCCGACCTGCAACGGGCCCGGAGCCGCAGCCGCAGCCCGATCGACAAGCGGGCGCTGCGCAGGCTGACGCCCAAGAAGCCGGCGTCCATAACAAATACCGCCGTCAACGGCGGCGTCAAGACGGCAGCGGGTGCGCCCGGCTCACTCGCCGCCCCCGAGAAGCAACCCGCCAATCCGAAAACCAACGGGCACCTCTCCCCGCCCACCCCCGCGACGGCCTACGGGTGGAGCTGGCGCGACTTCAGCCGCAGCCCGAGCCCGCTCGGCCTGATCCCGATCCACCGACACTGGCGCACCTTCGTGCACAAGCACGAGGTGCCGCGCAAGGCGCTGCACGTCTCGATCGGTTTCTTCGTGGTCTGGCTGTACCTGTCGGGCACGCAGACGCGGGCGGTGTGCCCGTACTTGATGGGCGCGCTGGTGCCCATCGCGGCCGTCGACGTGCTGCGCCACCACCACGCGCCCTTCAACCGCTTCTACGTCAAGGCGCTCGGTGCGCTGATGCGCGAGAGCGAGTTCGCCGGCTACAACGGCGTCATCTTCTACCTGCTCGGCGCCTGGGTCGTGCTGTACGCCTTCCCTAAGGACGTCGGCGTCATGGGCACCCTACTACTCAGCTGGTGCGACACGGCCGCGAGCACCTTCGGCCGCCTGTACGGCCGCTACACGCCGCGCATCCGCAAGGGCAAGTCGCTTGCGGGGTCGCTGGCCGCGTTTATTATCGGCGTCGGCACGTCGGTCTTCTTTTGGGGGTGGTTGGCGCCTACCAAGGGGCCGTTCCTGGGCGATGAGAATTTCATGTTTACCGGCACGCTGGCCCTGCCCGCGGCGTTGGCTGATGCTGTCGGGTTGGACTCGGCCAATGCCAGCATCTCGGGCGCGCTCGCCCTGGGCGTCATGAGCGTCTGGTCGGGCCTGGTGGCCGCATCCAGCGAGGTGGTGGACATTTTCGGGTGGGACGACAACCTGACGATACCCGTTCTGAGCGGCTTGGGGATCTGGGGTTTCTTGAAGATCTTTGGGTAATGTGGAGGATACCTATATACGGCGGGGCTTGAAGCAAGACCGGCAATGGTCGGCCGTGTGTATGTGTATGTTCATTCGGCGGGTGCATGGGCGGCGTTTGGACACTGCGGGTGGTGGGTGCAGCGTATACGGACGGGTCTATAGGCCATCTCGAATCATCTCGAATCTTGAATCTCTCTCTCCCTTCACCCCTCCTCCTCGCGCCGGTTATCTCGGCCTCCATACCACTGCATCCCCACTCCTCCCCCGGACCTCAAAGCAGCGAGGTATGCGAATTGCCTGCCAGCCTACCAACCTACCCCGCGTTTTTGCGTTGAAGCAACCAGCTTTCCGCCATATGGTGCCATGATATACAGCCTGGAGGAGTGGACGATGCATATCCGAGGGCCAGCCAGGGTTTCCGTTGGCTCTGCAGCTGCCACGCAAGTATGGATGTCTTGCATTTTGCTCTGTGCGTCGCGTCTGGGCGGCGGCTTGGGGGTGGATGGATGGGGGATGGGGGTGTCGACGCGGGGATCTCTACAAAGGGGCAGGCTTCCACTCGACAGGGGGGACGAGTCCGAAAAAGATGATGTGGGGCGAAGAACCAAGCAACTTCAGTGACACCCCGGCTGGGCTGCTCTTGCGATTGCCCCATAGCGGGTTGTTGGTCGTTGCCAGCGCTGACTTGCCCGTCTGTCTTTGCGGTCGTGTCTCGATGCGCGACAGCGGGAGAAATGAATTGAGGTGCCTCGCCTTGCCTTGCCGGGCTCTGTGTCTCTCGCCTCCTGCTTGTCTCTGCCTCTCCGTCCCCGTCAATCCCGACGCACGCCAGCCTCTGTACGACAAACGGTTCCTCTCACCGCATCAAGCATGGCATGATTCGCAGCGCAACGTGCCACGAGGGGACCTCAGCACTCGCCGCATCCGTCGTTCGTCCCTTCTCGCCCCATGGGACGCCTGAATAAATAAGAAAGAAAAAAAAACCTTCAATATCCCGGCCCTGTCCTTGCACACACACACACACACAACAGCAGGCTGGCAGGCGCACGCAAACGGGTCCCCGTCCGTCGTCCACCCGTCCACACACGAAATGCCCGAAATGTCCGACATCCCCCGCTTGATGTCTGGATGATGTCTTGCAGGACACCGACCGACCGATGGACAGACAGATAGACGGACAGCAGCCGTCCGACCCCTATCTTCCCCGGGCCATTGCATACACAACTCAGAACGACTTAAACGACGCTTTGCCAATCTCACCTCACCTCGCGTTTCCTGCCTTGCCTGCCTGTGCGGCTCACCTCGGACAGGGCGGGCACATGGAACGCTGAGATGGAAAGGCAGGAAAACGCACAGCCTAGCCAGAGAGCAAGCAGGCATCTGCACATCTGGTACAGACCCCATCTGTACGTTCATGTACGTTTTCCCGCCCTGGACCTCTCAGGAGGCGCCGTCTCGACCCGGCCGTGGCGGCGCGCCGTCCTATAGAATCGTGCCCAGTCATCAATCGGCAAAGCACAAAAGTCTGGGTTTGACTGCATGGCCCTCTTTCCCCCCAAATTCCTTATGTTACATTTCCCAAGTACCCACCACCACCACCACTTACTGCCTGTCGGCTTCGCTGGCTTTACCTCTCCCTCTGGCTGAGTGGCCACCCCTCCGCACCCCGGTTCCTTCTCGAAGCCCACCCGTCCCAGCGATCGTGGAAAGACGGGGACCGCGCATGGTGGAGGAGGGATTGGGGGGGACGGGGACGGGGACGGGTGAGGGTTGGTTTGATGGATGGATGGCATGGCATGGGTGGTGGAGGAGGGGTGGGATGCAACTCTCTCCACAAGCCTGCAGGAGGGCTTGATGCGTTGTCGTTCTCTCCGCTCGTCGCCGCCCTCATCTTTTTTCTCTCGAGGACGCTGACACCCCCGACCGACCGAGCCCTGCATTTCACCCGTTGGCACCGGGATACTTGGATGCCACGCTGTTGTTAACCGCTTCACTTCTACCTTTTGAGGTTCCCTTTCCGCGCTCCCTGTCGTCTGTCGTCCCACCTGCACTGCTGGCTGCCGTTGAGCTGGCGCTCCCCCTTCTCCTCTCACCTCCCCGTCCTCTCTCCCCCCTTGCTCTTCCGTTGTGGCGCAAGGCTTGCTGCTGCTGCTGCTGCTGCCGCAGGTTGCGCGAGGAGGGAGGAGGCGGAGATTTGACAACCCATGGAGGGGAAAGTGCTGCTTCTCCTGCGTGGCTAGCCACAGCCGAAGACTGGGTCCTGTCCTCGGTGTCAGCCAGACAGAAACATGCAGAGCAGAAGAAGGGGGGACATGCGTCTTGCTGCGGTCCCCAATGAGCCAACGTTTTCCGGAGTAGCTCCCACCCCGGCGGGCCCCAAGGTCTCGGGCTCCCTCGGCCCTGACTGGCCCAATCGAGGTCGTCTGATGGAGCCCATTCGGGCGGGCGGCCACCTTTGGTTGCTTGCTTGGTTGTCGGACGAACGAAACGAAGGCGCAGGCGCAGGCCTGGGGGAACTTCGCATGGCCCGCCAGTCATCCCCCTACCCCCCTATCGCCCCCCGCCGGCTTCGCTGCCCGCCACCGCGGCCGCTGCTTGCTGGTGTTCCTGCTGCGTGGCCCTCGTACGGCGTATGTGCATACACCCGTACGTACATGGTGGCTCCGGGGTGTCAGTCAGCTTGCCAGCGGGGGCGAGGGAGAGGAAGGGGGCCAAGGAAGTACAGCCTGCTTGTCTGTCTCGGTGCGTGCTGGCCGTGTGAAGCAGGGCGAGCCGACTCATCGCACCCCGCCGCGACTCTGCCTGCCTGCCTGCCATTCATGGTCGAGTCAGCCACGTCCCCATGCTCCTCCTCGTCCTCGTCCTCTCCTCACACCCCCCCCGGCCCCCTTCCCTGTTCAACCCCAACTTGCTCCAACTCCACCCAGCTCGCGGGAGACTATCGGCACGGACATGGCGCACGCAAAGGCAATATCACCAATAATTCAACACTGATGGGCAGGCCGCAATTTCAAGCCGGAACGCCGGGACGACGTGCGTTGCGGAGGGCGCACTCAGCCGGCTTGTTTTAGACCTTGCCTGCCTTGCAACCGACCGGCATGTGTGGACCTCCACGTTTTCCCCCCTTTCCCTTCCCCCCTGGCGTGCGTACATACGGCAAGAGATGTACATACAGACAGAACAGACGGACGGATGGGACATACAGCGCCAGACTCGTACATACATTACATACATGGCTTTGACACGGTGACTGCTACACAGACCGCCGCCCGCCACGCAGCTCGCATTACCGAGACGGGCGCACCGCTGTGTTGCCCCCCTCCGCCTCCCGCCCACCACCGCCTACATACGCCTACGCCTGCCGTCTGTCGGTCCACCGGTTGGTCGGCCCCGGAATTTTGGATGTAGACAGGTATGTATGGATGTACACATATGGTGGTAGCAGTCCTCGGGACCTTGACCGCGTATTTAGCAGGCTGGCGGCACCCCCTAGATTCTCCCAAAATCCCGTTTTATATTATATTTCTGCACCATATCTCGGGAGGGCGGAATAAGGGGCGTGTTCAGCACGCACAAGAACAGGGTTTCCCTCCTCAGCCCGCCGTTTCCCCCATGCATACACATGCTCGCGGCGTGGGCCACCACAGGCAACCGCCCGGCGGCGGCCGGGAGACAAGAGGGACGCAAAGTTACACTACATGTGAGTCTGTTGCCCTCTCGAGGGGAAAGTCAGTCCGGGGGGGAGGGGGGTTGCTTATCAAGACGCCCCCTATGCGTCCATGCCCACGCCCATGCGTTCCGGCCCGTGGATGAGAGTCTCTTCCCGGCAAGGCTTTCGTGGCTCGGCAAGGCAAGAAAGTGGTACAGACATACTACTCTGAACACACAGACATCCAGCCCGGCCATGCGCTGCCTGCCAACGTCCCATTGCTGGCTTGTGGGCAGGGTTCACATACTGTGGCAAGTCCTCAGCCAAGGGCGGCTGCGTTTTCCTTCGTTTTCCCCAGCCAATAGAAAATTCCTGTCTTTCCCATTTTTTTGGCCTTTTCTTCCACGTTTTTCTCGAATTGTGTCTTAGGGCAAGGCAGCTGCTGCTCTCTCCCGTCTCCCATGTGGCAAGTGCAGTCTGGTCTGGGTGGGAGAGCGCACAGGCCATACCTCCTCGCAGTGTGAGTGGTGTGTGAGTGAGCGGGCGTGGAGAAGCTGCCTAATCCGAGCGAGGGGTCGTCCGTGTAAGAGCAAACCCTCGACCCCTCGAACCCCTCCAAGGAAAAAAAAGCCTGCCACTTGCAGCATTTTGGGACAAACACATTTTGCCCGACGGATGCATTTCTGCCTAACCCGACTTTTTGCAACCTCTGTTTGACGTCGTCATTCCTCCCTGCCGAACCAACGAGGACGCGCCGCTGGCATGCCCCGGATCCCGCGCTGCTTTTGCCGCTCAGCTCTAGCGTCGTCACGGCACCCCTTCCCCGTCCAGCTCTGGCTGCTGCTGCTAATGCTGCTGCGTGCGTGCTCAGTAGCTGGGCTGGGTGCTCCATCCATTGCTTTCTCTCGATTGCTCCATTCGCTCGCTCCATGGCGCCCGCTCCCGGCTTTCCTCGTTGTGGGTATGGCTGGTCCGCCCCCATCCATGATCACCTCCCTCCATCTCTCCATCCCTCCCCCCCTCTCCTGTGCTCAAGGTCCTGGTACATGCCGACATACACGCACCCACTCACACACGCATCCACGCATCCACACGTCCACGCACACACACACAAGGCACACACATACGCACACAGGCACACAGGCACATCCATGCTCCACGCCGCCGATTTGTCGTCCCCGCCGTCTCCCCCGGCCCGCCGTTGGTGCAATTCCGCCCTCCGTTTCGCCCTGCTCGCTGCTCGCCGCTTTCACCCGCCTCGGGGGCGCACACACACCCCATGACCCCCAAGTTTTGCCATGGGCCGAACGGTCGTTCCTACAACCTCCGCCGCCGGGGCCTAGCCTGTCAGACGCCGTCCCCGTCCCCCCAACTCGCCCTCTCGGCCTGCTAGTTTCGACCCAGAACTACCCCTGCCCATGTCCACGCCCGCCCCATGCCGGCTCGGCTCTCTCACTCTCACTCTCCCTCTGACATCTCGTCTCGCCTTCCATCCCTCGCTTGCCTCGCCCTGTTTGCTACGCTCACACCCCCCCTTCGCTGCGCGGATCTTCGCTTACTGTGGTTGGATGCTTGGCCGTTGAGCCTCCTCGCCCTGTCCTCCGTCCCACCACGTTCCTACTCCCTCCCCCCCCTATCCCCTTGTCCACCTATCTGCCTCCCTGACCTGCCTTTGTCCACCATGCCCTTTTTCTTCGGCTCCGGGGCCTAGAATTAGGGAATATCCGGACTTGCTTGTTGGGGACAAGATTTCCTGTCGTCCTGTTTTCCCCTCCATCAAGGCCGACTCCACCAATACAAACGGCGTAGTCGCCTCCCCCCTCCCCCCCCGGCATATGCATCCTGTTTTGCTCACTCCTTTCTCTGATCAATCGAAACTCATCCTTAGGCCAATCCGGCATTACTTGCTCGGTCAACTGCCCAGGGGATCACCCCATGGACCTTGCCTTGCCTCCTCCCGGTTGGCTTGCCCACACCCCCCTTTCCTTACCCCCCTCCCCCCCGTGGACTGCGGACGGGTGAGAGGTGTGTCTCGATGAGGGACCGGGCCCCGGACCGCCATCGTCACCATGGCCGGCCCTCATCACATCCCGCCTCTCCCTCTCCCTGGCCTCGAGCGGGGTTGGAAAGGTCCTTGACGAATAGAGTCATCAGCCCTTATCCTGCTCGGCCGGTGATGGCGGCATCTCGAGGGCAAGGGGGGGTGTTGGAAAAGTATAAAAAGGGTCATCTTTGACGGGGTCGAGGTGAGCTCTCTTCTTCCTTCTTCTTCACTTTCTTCTCCTCAAGACAGCAGTCAAACGCACAAGGCACCCTCTCCCACACACATACACACTTCCACATCATCTTGGACTGTCCCAAGTCACACCGTCTTCCCAAGCAAACAACCACTTCTTGAGAGCCTACAACCGGTCACAAAGCCCGGTCACACACAGCACAATCACCACACCCTTCATCACACTCCAGTGTTTGCCTTCTTGCACTCCCTCAACATGTCTGCCTCCTACGCCCCCCAATACTATGCCACCGGCGCCCTCCCCATCCCCCCCAACAAGGGCCAGTACCAGAGCCCGAGCTACTACACCAGCGGGGACAGCACCTACTCGGTCTCGCCTCCTGAGGATCTGGACGCCTCAGTCAGCTCCGCGTCGGGCTACGGGAACAGCTACTCCGTGACCAGCAGCTACGCCGGCAGCAGCCAGGGCGAATACGATAGCGCCTGCTCCGCGGGCGGCATCGACCTCAACGAATACATGCAGGAGCGGTTTGCCGCCACCTTTGACCCGCTTGCTCTGGACAAGTGCACCGCCAAGCAGGCGCAGACGTGAGTTTTTGCGTTTGTTCGATTTTGGACTTGAGCCGCCAGCGGACAGGGAGTCTGCGAGCTGGCGATGGCCTTTTCCCGAGATTCAAATTTGGAGCGGCTGGCTAACTCAAAATCGACAGATCTGGCCATCTGAACGCCAAGCATCGCGAGCTCCTCGAGCTGCAGGCGAAGGCGCAGGCGCGTCTGGCCAAGACTCGCGCGCGCTTTGCGCAGGGGCTCGAGGATGCGCGCGAGGTGCGCAACGATCTCGAGTGGACGCAGAAGAAAGTCTCGTAAGTGGAAATCCCGAATTTTGAACACGAGGGGGTGGCTTGAGCCTGCCGGCGATTTCCGCGTGGGCGGGTCAAATCGCGCGCCGCTCAGATCGTGAAAAGGCGCGGTTTGTGACGGGACAACAAAAACTGACGGAAATGAAAACCAGGTCCCTGAAGGCGAAGGCCTCAAAAAAGCACTCCAAGGAGTACGCAAAGGCGCGGGCGCGGTACCCGTCGCCGGATCTGTACTAATCTCGCAGCCTCATTGTTTTTTTTCCTTGCATGGCGTTCCGGTGATTTTGAGATCTGAGCCGCGTTCATCGACAGATCTTGCAGATCGGCACATCTGCAGGGCCTTATTCCTACCTACCCTTTTGTTTTTCTCCGCGGGGAGAGCGGGGAGATGGTGAGGAGGGGGGTGCGGCGAGGAGCCTTGTGGGAGAGGTGACGTTGAGACGCGAAGCGAGGCTGCGAAAATCAGCCGCGCAGCGGGCAGGCGGCATCGCATCCCCCACCCTTCGACGCTTTTGCTGAGCGATCCCGCTGTCCCTTGCATCTTTACGGGGACGGTAGGAGGCGCGGCAAACGGCGCCGGGGGGGTGTGGTGTGGTGTGTGCGGCCAATTCTGGCTGGCATGACATGGCATGCAGCGGCCGTTTCGAGATCTCACGCCCCCTCCTTTGCGCAAGCTCCGCGACGGGGCGACCCGCTCGCATCCTCCGCTCCCTCACCCCTTTCGTCCCCCCTCCCCTGCGCAATCTGCAGATCTGGGCGGCTGTTTCACGACGTTTATGACTTATGATTGGGCAGCAACGGGGCCGGAACGGCAGCAAGGGCGTCGGGCTGGGTCTTTTTTTGGGTCGTGGGTGGGCTGTTTTTGGGTTTTGGGTACCGAAAAACGTGGGCGGCCAGCGTTTTTCTGGGAGTGGTGGGCTGGCTTCTTTTTTGGGGCGGGTGGGTGAAAAGTACCGGTACAGACGGACAAAGAGAGGCGCTCTTTTTTTTGGGACGGACGGCGAGGAGGCTCCACACCCCCTTCTTCTTTTTTCTCTCCCCCCTCCTCGTGGAGCTTCTGGGTACACGCCCGGGGCGGTGGAGGCGGCGGCGGGTCCCCCGGCAGGCAGGCAGGGAGCAGGCAACGTGGGCAGGGCGGGAAGATCGGGCGGGCGGGAGGGCGGGAGGGAGGAGCTGCTGCAGGTGGCGTCCCTGTCAGTCACCGCAGGGTGATGGGGTAGATATGCGGGTTAAGATGGAGGGGGGCCGACCGTTTCGTGACCCTCCCCCGTCTCAGCCTTCTCCCTGCTGGTGGAGGTCACCATCCCTGGCACGTGAGGAGGAGGAGGAACTCAGCCGGGGGAGGGAGACGGGGGAGATGGTGGTGGTGGGCTTTTCCCTTTTTGGGTGCCGGAGGAGGGGAATGTATGAGACGGGGTGGGTGGTGTGGGCCGGGATTTTCACCTTGTTTTCTCCTTTTGTGTCTTGAGAAAAATTGTGTCTTACTTTTTGGGTTGGTACCTAGCTGAGTAGGTAATCAAGTGGTAGATTGTTGTTCCTTGCCCCTTTTGCTTCGGTTCCCGTGACTGACTGTGACTGTGATGGCCCCGGCTTGGAGGGAGAGGAGGGACAGTGTCCCGTGCCTGTGTCGTAGCCGCTCGTCCACGTGTTGGGCACTGTGGAGGTGGTGGAGGTTGGCTGTTGTGGTGGTGGTGGTGGAGTGTGATGTGGTGGCCCCCCTCCCCTCTTCACCGGTCTGTCATGTGACGTGGTGTAGGTGGACGGGATGGGATTGATGGCTGGCTGGCTGAGGTCAGATTGCGGGCGCGGCTGTCTGGCACACCCACACACCGAGGTGGCGGTCACACCTGACAACCGCTGGCGGTGGTGGTGGGAAAGGCGGGTTGGCATGTGATGGATAACTTGGGTCATATGGGGATATATAATCGTGGGGTTGGTTTGTGTTCCCTTGCGTTGGGTGCGGGTCCGTGGGTCGGGGAGGGAGACTTGTGGTGCCGTGCTGGGTGATTTGTTGGATAAATCGACGGGGAACACGGTTATGTAAATGGCTCGTATCGTACTCAAATGGTTGTTGCGGTGGCCGTCGTTTGGTTGTTGTTGTCGGCGGCAGATTCGACAGTTGTAGGCTCCTCCTTCCCCTCATCCTCAGGCTCAGGTGCGGTACCCCCGGTATCCTCTCCAACAGCCTCACCCATACCCTCAGCAGCATCGCCCCAGACATCACCTCCAACAGCCTCGCCCTCACCACCCTCCCCCTCCCCTCCACCCACGGAACCAGCCGCACCACCACCCCAACCACCCCTCCCTCCCCTAGCCCCCCTCGCCCCCTTCGGCAACCAACTCCCCACCGGCTCCAACCCCAACACCTTCTCCACCCCCTCCCACGGATTCTCGTTGCTGCTCGGGTCGTAGTACCCGACATACCACAGCGGATTGTGGTGTCCGCCCCTCCCTCCACGGCCTCTACCTCTCCCTCCGCGGGCAGAATCCCATCCCCCGCGTTGAGCACCGCCGCCTCCCCGGCCACCGTCCCACCCCCCTCGACCTGCTTCACCACCGCTACCGTGACCGGTGCCATGCCCAAACCCCGGATTGGGGGGGTTAAACCCCCCTTCTGGAGGTTGGGGACGGGAGGGTAGACCGGGGGGTGGCGGGCCGAGCGACGATGCTGGTCCGGCAGACGGAACGGGCTGGGTGGCTGCGCCGATGAAGGCGCCGTCGTTGTAGCGGCGCTTTTTGGAGGGGCGGGAGTCGGCTTGAGCGCCGAAGCTGCTGAAGCCAAGCATGGTGGCCATGGCGGGGTCGGGGGTGAGGTCGTCATCCATTGGGTCCGGGTCGGGGTTGTTGGTGTCGGGCGTGTGGGTGGCGGTGGGTGAGGGGCTGGTCAGGGGCTTGGGGTTGACGGCGAGTTTGATAGAGCCACCAGGGACGGGGACGTCCTCGTCCTCGTCGGAGAGGCTGATTTCGTCGGGATTTGCGATGGCCATTTGAGTGGGAAGGGGGGGTTGGGGGGGGGGATGATGAGCTGCGGGCTTGAACCGCGTTGGGGATGAGCTGAACGGCCGCGGCTTCGAGGGAGCGCCGGCCTTTTTCTTTGTTCAAACTGCTGCCGGGTTCAGTCGGATCACCAACAGCCTGGGGCCCTTCCTCACAGTACTATTGACTTGAGCGGGCGAACTGAGCGTGGGAGAGGTGTGCTGGTTTGTGTACGAGGAAGAAAATGAAGAATGTGCCTGTTCGACTCGGGCGCTGGCGGAACATGCTGGCCAGGGAGTCTCCCGCTGACTTGATTGGACAGTGGGGTTGGCAAGTGGATACCTAGTGAACAGCCCAGGGAGTGCTGTGCAGCTGGGACGTTAGGTGCGGGCGAATCCTCGGTTAGTCGGCTTGCCAGGCAAAGGCGGAGTGGTTTAACAATGACCTAACATACGAGCTTGGCATGGAACATTACTATTGGCTCTGGCAAGACCCTACTCCGTAGTTGCGGACACATTGCGAGACGACAGGACAGCACTGTTTGGTTACCGTTAGATGTTACAACAAAATCTACTGCGAGACTAACAGAGTTTAGCATGTTTTCTGCGCTACTGTTCTCAGAGGGCCCTTCCACCTCTATATGGACCTTCACGGCCCGCATACTGCAAGAGACTGGTTCGACACGGCAACCGCCGACAGAACCCACAGAACCATTCCACAAACTCGCGATTTGCTGCTTCATGCCGAGGATGCGGAAGAATTCTCGGGCTCCCGCTCCTTCCAAACCTCTCTTGTTGGTGTTGCTATCGTTGAAGTTGATTGGTGCGTAGTGTTTAGACGATGGGCAGGGGAAGGAGGAGGATGTGGGGAGGCGCTGTTGGAGTGAGGTTTAGGCCGAACAGGCAGATTCTGAACCGATGGCGCTGCTGACCCGGCATTGGAGGGTTTCCAGCTTGTTTCTTTTAGCCATGGGTGCTCCAGAACTTGTCTTGCCGTAATGCGCTTCTGGTGATTGTAGTCGAAGATCTTGTAGAGAAGATCGGTGAAGAGCGCGGCGTCGTCCATTCCAATGGGCTTCAGGTTCCGAGCCCTGAACTCGTCCCGTGTGGCGGCATCCCATAAGGTTGGAACATGTAGAGAAAGCCACTCTCTCCCACTGGGTGTCTTGCTGGTGCTTATGGGTCTCTGCGGTTCGCAAATCAGGCCCACCTCGGTATCGAGAGTAAGCCCATTGCGTTCAGTGAAGTCGCCAAGGGTCGTATATTCGATGTCTTGTTGCGGAGGCTCATGAACGGGATAGCCATCGTCGAATGGAAACTCCATCCACTCTCGGGGCAAGTTTCCCAGTATCTCGCACATCCTTGATGCTGTAGCCAGTGGAGAGCTGCCCATGAAGTCCTGAAAGAGGGACATTGGAAATCTCAACTCGTACAAGATGCATCCGAGGGCCCAGACGTCGGCGGGCGGTCCATTCGTCAGGGTGAAGATGTTTTCAGGCGCCAGGTATTGGTGGGGGACGTGAGACAGCTGCTTGGGCGCGTTTTTGACACAGAAAGCGTGGTCAAAGTCGATGATGCAGAGCCTTGCCGAGAGGTAGTTTGAGGGGAGACGTCCGAGATCGACCGGTACAACGACGTATTCGGGTGCAGATGATGGGACTCTGGGAAGAAGAACTCGAGGGTTTGTATCTGTGGCAGACCGAAGATTTGATCGAGTTGCTTCTCTGTCAGGGAATCGAGTGAGTCGGCGAGGTGGATGGCAATGTTGTTAAGCGTGAAGTCTAAAGGAACGTAATGTTGAGTAAGGTGGCCTGCTGCGAGATTCGGGGCCAACATTGGCTTACCTCCGTGGCACACTCCCAAGGCATGCATGGTGTCCAGCGCGTGGGCAAGCTGCTGTGCAAAAGTCCTAACGAAGGACGGATAGAGACGAAAGTCCGACGTATTCAAGGAGGCGAGAGCTGGCCCCAGGACCGGGAAGACCTGGCAGAGATGGTCACCATTCCTGCTGGTGTGGAAAACGCGTTCCAGTTCCAGGATGAACAGGCCTGGAGACCCATTGCCACGCTCATAGCCGCGAAGCGGATCGACAACTTCGGTTGACTGGAACTTGGCGTCCTGGTACCAGTCGGCAGAGACGACTTTCAAGGCGACGTAGCGGCTGTGGCGCCGTTTCTCATCACGGGCCAGCCAGACTGTTGCAAAGCCGCCATAGCCGAGTTTGTGGAGGACAAGGAAACGATTGGCGATGCGGTCGCCCACCTTAATGGGGCAGAAGCCGCCTGGGCCGTACTTGTATGGGTGCTCAGCATCGACCTCCCAGCTCATCTTGTCTGAAATCTATGTGACGACTGTTGGAAGGCTTTGATTGCGGAAGTTGGGTCCTTTGTATTCAGAAAACCGCGTTGGTCTGGACCCTAGCCCAGATGGGACGATGTGTTTGTTGGGCAGGAACACCGTCAAAAGGCACGGTCAGATGATGAGACGTGCGCGAACAGATGTATTGGAGGAAATTGTCGGATGGATAGACCGGATACTGGCATATTTTCTAGGTCTTGTTGTTGTCTTGCATCGCGGTGGTAGTGATGGCTTAGGCGGATTGAGGGATGCGGGGTTCCCGGTTTCTCCTGTGCAATCCAGCAGGCTGGATTAACTACTCTTTTGTTGTCAATGGTTAGGCAGTTATAGCAGAGGCAAAGAGTTAATTTACATGGCTGGATCCATATAATTACTGTGTAGTATTTGAGATGGGTCCGTTGGTCTAAGGGGGTCAAAGGCTGGAGTTGGGGCTGCGAACAGAGAGCCATGCATAGCTGTCTCTGGGTTGAGTGAGAGTCGACGCCAACCCCGAGCGCCGCCCCCCCTGTCGTCGTCCCCTGTCGTCGTCCCCTGTCGTCGTCCCCTGCCCCTGAGCATCCGCGTTTCATCACCCAACAACCTCGCTATCATCACCTCGCCCTCGCCCACCAAGCCGTCGTGCTCGCGCCTTCACTCTCGCCGCCTCAACCCCTCGAATTTATCTCCATTACCTGGTCGATACCGCAATACCCTTCCTCACAATAAACTGCCCCACCCGAACCGTACCAATCGCAGCAGCACCCAGAACCGCCCGGCACATACAAGAGGCGGGCAAACCCCAAACCACTCGCTCCCTGAACTGGACTTCATTAACCCTTCCCAACCACACCAATCACACCGGCAACCAAACCACACCACCCAACCAACCACCCAACCAATCAAACCATACCAAACCAGCCCCCACCATGTCCCCCATAACCCTCCGCCTCCCCTCCAAATACACCACCCACCTCCCGCCCCCCTCCGACCCCCCCTTCGCGATGCCGCCCCTCCCCTTCCTCCACCGCACCTGGTCCGTCACCCACTCGACCCTGCGCATGTGGCGCTCCGCCCGCAACGTGCGCATCACCTACGGCTCCCTCGCGCCATCCTCTTCCTCACGGGAGCGCATGTCCGATCTCGTCGAGTACGAAGCGCTCTCCGGCGCGGGGGGTGTCAAGACCGTCGCCGGGGTCGACACGGCCTCGTCGGCGGGGGACACGAGCGTGTTTGACTGGAGAGGGAGCGGGTGGTTGTTTTTTGTGGGGAGCCACTGGGAGGTGCTCGGGTGGGGGGAGA
Source organism: Staphylotrichum tortipilum (assembly GCA_033296695.1). Taxonomy (NCBI): domain Eukaryota; kingdom Fungi; phylum Ascomycota; class Sordariomycetes; order Sordariales; family Chaetomiaceae; genus Staphylotrichum; species Staphylotrichum tortipilum. Next base: position 30,028 of record MU855500.1, on the reverse strand, counting down.
GGGAGGCCCCTGACGGGGGGGTGGAGAGGTGGGTTGTGACGTGGTTCGCGCCGACGGTGTTTACGGCTGAGGGGGTGGATGTGTATAGTGATCGGAGGGAGGGGGGGAGTGAAGGGTTGGTGGGATGTGTTGGGGGAGCTGGGGAGGGTGTGTGAAGGGAAGGGGAGGCTGGGGGAGTTGGTTAAGGAGATGAGGGAGGTGAAGGTTGAGTTGCCTTGGAAGGAGGCGTAGGGGGGATTTAAGGGCAGGCTGGGTCGGAGGAGGGGGTGTACGGGTTGGATTGGGTTGGTCTGGATTGGGTTGGTCTGGATTGGGTTGGTCTGGAGTGTTTTGCTGTCGTTTAGTGCTGGTTGCTATGCTGTCTATGAATCTATATCCCTGTTATGACGAGTTGTCAAAGTGTCTATACTTGTTGCCGTCCCTGTCGCGGCGTCGCTCATGCCTGTCATCCCGCCGACTATCCCGCTCTCGACTTCGGTCCTTCTGCCTGTCATCAAGATCCCGATGAGAGCGCTCCCGTTTATCAGCAGTATCATCTCTCCCGGGGCTGTCTTTCCTGTCCCTACGGTCCCTATGCCTCTCTCCGCTTCGGTCCCTGCGCCTATCTTCACTCCGGTCCCTATGCCGCTCCCCACTTCGATTTCTACGCCTGTCATCCCTATGCCTGCCGCAGTCATCCCGACGAGAGGTTTTACGGCCCCCAGAGTCATCCTCTCTCCCCCTCTTCCTCTCCCTCTCCCTGCTCCTCACCCTCTCTTCCCTCCTCCGTTCCCTCTTCCGCTCCCTCCTCTCCTCCCTCTCCATCTCCCCCATCTCCCTCTCCCTCTCCTCCACCTCCCTCCTCCTCCCCTTCTCCAACTCCCTCACCATCCTCGCCCCCTTCTGCATCAGCGCGAGCGGGTCGCTCGCCCCCATCCTCGCGGCCGCCCTGTCCCTGCGGCCCGGATCGTCCCGGCCCCACACGTTCTTGTCTGTCACTCCGGGCGCTGCGGCGGATACCTCCCCTTCGGCCGACGCGTACCACGGCCCGCCGTCGGTCAGGCCCGCGCCGTCGCGGCCGGCGGCGTTGACCAGGCGCATCTGGTACTGGTCTTTGAGCTCGCGGTCCTTGCGGGCGGCCTCGCGCGCGGCTTCGGGGTGTGGCTCACGCGGCGGCTGGGGCGGGGCGGAGAAGAGGGCGATGTGGCCGCGGCTGTCGACGAGAGGAGCTGAGGAGGACGAAGGGGCAGGCTTGCTGGCTGGTGGTGCGTGGGGGGACGCGCGGGAGCGGGCGACACGCATCTCAAAGTCGGTATCGTCTTCGCCGTGGCGCTTGCGTTTGCGGCCGGCTCGTTCATCATGGTGGCCGCGCGAGGGGGGGAGGGCGTCCGGGGATGGTTGCGACGATGGCCCCTGAAGCGGGGGCGGGATCTCGCCGCGCAGGATAGCCAGGCGGCGGGCAGCGTCGGCCTCCTGCATGCGCTGCTCGTCGGCCTCCTCGCGGGCCTGGGCGGCGGCCTCGTCGCGGCGCACGCGGGCGATGTTGGCGGCGTTGTAGACGTTCCATGATTTCTTGCCGAGGAGGTGGCTGGGAAAGTGTTGTTAGTGCACAGTTGTGATGGGGCAGGGTAAGAGTGATGTGTGAGCTTACAGAGGCATGATGGTTGGCAGTGTCGACAATCTGAAGTCGAGGGTTGATGGATGCTCAGTTGAGCCTTGAGAGGCTGCCTGGAAGGACTGCCCTGGATAACCCTGAGAGCAACCCTGAGATGCACCTTGATGGTCAGGCAAGAGCTCGACAAGACGCCAAGACGGGCCAGCGTTGCGCCGGCGGGGCCAACCACCCCACAAATGCCAAGAGGTGGGGTACCCGCGCTACAGTAAACCTGCTGGAAACCCGCAGACTTGTGTGCGCATCCTCCCAGTTCCCTGTCCAGGGTCCACTGCTCCCGTCGGCCAACTGAAACGCTGCCTGTGCCAAACACCACGAGCTGCGACAAACCCGCCTCGCTTCAACATCAACACTCCCTTTTTATAGACGATAGCTTGCGGCCGGCCCAACCGCTCGACCCTTGCGGAATCGACTATTCTAGGATTCTCGAAAAGAGCCAACGGCGAAATACAAGACACGCTGCGCTCCAGAGGCCACGTCTCGAAATCCCGAGCTCCATCCACGTCCATCACTGATCATCCATCCATCCCCCGCCCTCGCCCATCTCAGCTGACCTCGACACTTTATCCCATCCGATACATTCCGCCGCATCCCACCTCATCCCACCCCACAACCCGACCGGCCGTCACACGCATCGGCTCTCGAGAGCCACGACCATACAGCCTACAGCCTCTCCTCCCACACCATGGACCGCAACAGCCCCTTCGGCCGCCCGGGAGGCTCCGGCCTGCCCTCACGCCAGACTCCCGGCGGATACCCGCCCGCTCCCGCCGGCTACGCCCCTTCCGCAGGACGCCAGCCCGCACCATCACGGCCCCAGAACCCCCCCGGCGGGGGTTACGGCGGGGATCCGTACGCGGGCGGGGGCTACGGCGGCGGTGGTGGCTACGGCGCCGAACCCCCGAGGCCGTCGTACCAGCCGCCGGCGGGGACCCGACGGGTGGCCCTTAGGATTGCAATCGTCCCGGAAAAGACGCTGCAGACGCAATACATCTTTAGCAACCTGTGAGTGGGGGGAGCATGTTGCTGGTGCTCGCGCCAGTGCTTCCCCTGGACTGGACGGACCCCGCTGACCTGGGCACAGCGTTGCCGTCTCGCCCAACGACTTCCCTCCGAACCGCGACGGCTCCGACCTGTACATCCGCATCAGCGGTGACAAGATCCGCGGCAGCTTCGTCGTCATGGCCCGCCCCACCCCCGGCTACCCCGACGGCCGCATCAGCCTGTCGGACCCCCAGCGCACCTGGTGCGGCATCGGCATGCTGGACGAGTTCTACGGCGAACTGTACGACCCCTTTAGCCAGGGACCCGACGCCTACCTTGGCTCCATCGACGTCGAGGTCGGTTTCGCCTCCCGCAAGAACACTGCCAACATCACCTACGACCAGGACGAGCTGGCCGCCCTCACCGTCAAGATCTTCCAGAACCAGGTCCTGGCCCCCGGCCAGCGCATCCTCCTCGACGTCCAGAACGTCCCGCTGTCCCTCCTGATCAAGACGGTCACCCTGATCGACCTCAGCATGCAGAAGCGCCAGACCAGCGAGCCCCCCACCCTTACCGACCCGGCCGCCCGCGGCATCCTCACCAACCAGACCAGCATCGGCTTCTACAAGGACGCCAAGAGCGACATCAAGCTCAAGGGCTCCAGCAAGCGGCCCGCCGCCAACGCCATCATCAGCCCGGACTTCAAGTTTGAGGACATGGGCATCGGCGGCCTCGACACCGAGTTCTCCACCATCTTCCGCCGCGCCTTCGCCTCGCGCATCTTCCCCCCGGGCCTCATCGACAAGCTCGGCATCATGCACGTCAAGGGCATGCTGCTCTACGGGCCCCCCGGCACCGGAAAGACGCTCATCGCCCGCCAGATCGGCAAGATGCTCAACGCCCGCGAGCCCAAGATCATCAACGGGCCCGAGGTGCTCAACAAGTACGTCGGCCAGAGCGAGGAGAACATCCGCAAGCTCTTTGCCGACGCCGAGAAGGAGTACAAGGAGAAGGGCGACGAGTCGGGCCTGCACATCATCATCTTTGACGAGCTCGACGCCGTCTGCAAGCAGCGCGGCTCTGGCGCCGGCGGCGGCACGGGAGTCGGCGACAGCGTCGTCAACCAGCTGCTATCCAAGCTCGACGGCGTCGACCAGCTCAACAACATCCTGCTCATCGGCATGACCAACCGCAAGGACATGATCGACGATGCCCTGCTGCGCCCGGGCCGCCTCGAGGTCCAGATCGAGATCTCGCTGCCCGACGAGTTCGGCCGCTCCCAGATCCTCAAGATCCACACGGCCAAGATGAAGGAGAACCAGGTCATGGGCGCCGACGTCGACCTCCCCGAGCTGGCCGCCCTGACCAAGAACTTTTCGGGCGCCGAGCTGAGCGGCCTGGTCAAGTCGGCCACCTCGTTTGCCTTTTCGCGCAATATCAAGGTCGGCACCATGGCGTCCGTGAGCGAGGACGTCGTCAACATGAAGGTGGTCCGCCAGGACTTCCTCAACGCGCTCAACGAGGTGCGCCCCGCCTTCGGCGCCGACGACGGCGCGCTCGAGGACGCCATCCCGTACGGCATCATCCCCTTCTCGCCGAGCATCCAGGCCATCCTCAACGACGGCATGCTGTACGTCGAGAACGTGCGCCAGCAGGAGCGCCTGCGCCACACGGCCGTGCTGCTGCACGGGCCGCCCGCCAGCGGCAAGACGGCCATGGCCGCCCACATCGCCATGAACTCGGACTACCCGTTCATCAAGATCATCACGCCGGCGTCCATGGTCGGCTTCCGGGACGAGCTGGCCAAGAAGGACCACCTGCACAAGATTTTTACGGACGCGTACAAGTCGCCGCTGAGTTTGCTCATTATTGGTGAGATCCCCCTCCCCCGCCCCCCATTTCATTTTTTCTTTGTTCAGAATACTAATACTAATCCTACCAGACAACATCGAGCGCCTTATCGAATGGAACCCCGTTGGCCCGCGTCTCTCCAACAGCATAGTACAGGCGCTTGTCACGCTGCTCCAGACGGCTCCGCCAAAGGGCCACCGCCTCCTCGTCCTCGCCACCACCTCGCAGCTCTCCGTCATGGAACAGCTCGACATCACGACGGCGTTTGACCGGGAGATCCGGGTGCCGGCGGTGCAAAACGCGCAGGAGATGGCGGCGGTGCTGCGCGGGTCGGGCGCGTTTGGCGGGCCGGACGATGTCAAGGAGGTGATGAACAAGGTGGCCCAATTTACGGAGTCGGATAGGGTCGGCGTGGGCATCAAGACGATTTTAACCACGGCTGAGACGGCGAGGTTGAGCAACCAGCCGGCGGATTGGTTTGCAGAACAGGTTGCAGGGCAGATTGCGAGGTATAATCCGTTTGGCGGGGGGAATTAGGTAGATGGTAGACGGAATAGAGGTGTTGGGTTGGTTGGAATACAGGTGTGGCGTGCTGGGTGATTGTGATGATGTTCAGGGATGTAATTCGTGAAGCCTTATTCGTGGGAGTTAACTATTCCAACGGCGATCCAACCCCATAGTCCACCTGCCAAACCGACTACGAGAGCGCGAGGATCATCAAAAGCAGATCCCCTCACTACCCTCCTCCAAAATGGTTACTACCCCGAGTTGTTGTTACCCAACCCTCCCGCCAGAGACCATGTGCTTCCCCCCCTCCAGATCCGTTGCCTCACGGCCATGAATGGCTGGAGGGTTGACATGCTCCGGAGCTGCCCCTCGGTGCATCGCTGCATACAAGTACCGACCCGACCGATCGGCAACGTCACCCCTCCTTCGGAGCAGCGCAGGCCGATCGCTGCCGTTTTATGAGCCCCCCCGCTCGGGATGGCTTCCAACACTACTAACTGGATGGGGCACGTGGTCGGGCCGTTGTGGCATCCCCGGTGCTGTTGTGGTGTGCTTGTTACCTAGATGGGATGCCCAGCTCGCTGGAGTTGGGAGGAGGCGGGGATGGGGTAGGGGTTGCTAACTACATGCAGCGTTGAGATCTGGAGCTTGTCGGGCCGTCGTGGGATGCTGGTGCTGTCTGTCGTGATGCGCTTGTTACCGAGAGGGGATACCAGAGGGGATGCCCAGGTTGCTGGAGCAGGTATGAAGGAGGGAGGGGTAGGGTTGCTAACCCCAAGCGGCGCGCGATCTGTAGCCTGTCGGGCCGTTGGGGGATGTCGTCACCGTCACCGTCACCACCGCTGGGATCATTAGGGGTTAGTTAGTGACGAGATGTCGGCCTGACTGGACTCGCGGGTTACTCGAGTAGGGAGGTCCGTAAGCTGTAGGTGGGCGGTGCACGAAAAGGGATGACGGACCTGCCTTTTTGAAGGGTTGATCTTCTTCGCTGCCGCGTGCTCAGGACTGAGAGGGTGGGAGTTATCGCCAAGCAAGAGCTCGACTTGGGAGAGGGGACGTTGATCTTCAACACAACCCGATGGCTCACATCTCCAGCCTGGGCGCCGAAGTACCTGCCTTGGTTACTCGGTAGCTCTTGGTGCAGTCCATCACCAGCATCATCACCGCCCATCTCAGGTCCCTACCTGGCTGCTTGCCTGTCTACCTGGCTTGGTTGTTTACTTGCCTCCTTTGTGTACTTCTGCTGCCCAATCCATCATCCACCCCCACCCCTTCATGCCCTCCCAAGCCATCCCACGCCTGCCACGCCATGTCTCGGGCAGTTCCCCATCACCGCGCCTTGCATCCATCCACCCATCCACACCGACCAAACACGTGGAGGCGGGCGCAGGTCCCATCACGCCATGGCAGCATGTCTGCACGTGTCTCCCCCTCCTCTCTTTTTTCAGCACCTACGCTGTAAATCTTCAGTTACCCACCTACCCACCCACCTAGTCATACCTAAGCGGAGTAGATTCCGTTCTGTCTGGCGCAATGGACAGGACAGGGCTGATCAGCAGCACTGATGATCGACTGCGGTGTGCCCTGCCCCGCCCGTCACTGTTCCCCCACGCTGGCTGCATGCCTGCAGCCCAATGAATCCCGAACCGCGGAACCGGAACCGGGGTTGGGGTTGCATGCGGCAGAAATGGATTTATGCATGTTGCTGGTGGTGCTGGGGGAGCTGCAGTGTGTCGGGGATTGGTGTTGCTTTTTGGGGATCCGGCAGCTTGGTCGTTTTATCTTCAGGGCAGAGAGTTGGGGTGATGGGGATTGTAGTGGCGGTGAGCATGGCATGATGAGGGGAGTTTGGTTGCTTGATTGCTTGGGGCGGGTTGCAAGATAGCGAGGGTTGGGGGTTTCAGGGCAGGGCAGGGCAAAAGAAGCAGCATGTGCTATCACCACCACACGGGAGGCAATCATTCTCAGGGCTTGTCGAACGCATGAGACGGCGACCACCTTGACGACCATCCACCCATCAACCCACCCCGCGACCACGCCATCCTCGCACCTCGAGACAGGCAAGCGAACACGGAGCCGGCCACCCAGTCTCATCTGCCAAACCCAGCGCAGGCATGCCGTCGATCTCTGCTCGGCGAAATCTCATGCCGGATCGCCGGCCATGCGGACGATCAGCGGGCTCCCCCTTGCCTCCGACTTGTCGGCCGAGGCGGCATGAGTGACGAGCATGGAGCGGTCGGGCGTGTGTTTTTGGGACGAGTGTCGTTGGCGGATCAGCCGTTGGGTTTGGTGGGTGATGAGAGGGTTGATGGACAATGCTTGGGTTTGCTTGGGTTTGCTTGCTTTTTGGCTGGGTTATTGATGTTTTCTTTTTTTTGGTTGCGTCGAGTGTATGCTCCCTCGGCAGTTACCCTACCACTGAGCCACCTGCCTGGCCAACGTCATGCTCTGCTGTCTTGTCTGCTGTGCAACGCGGGATTTGGGGATGGTATCCGTAAGCAGCCCCAATGCAAAGCTGCGTTCTGACTGCATGACGCAGGGGATGTCGTCTCTCCCACGACGAGGGCAGAGACAGGGCACGGGAGCTTGGGGAGCTGGCGGCCCCCAAGACGCCACACCCGACTGCGCCGTCGGCATGTGGTGCCCGAGGACGTGGGAGCTGTGGGGGGCTGGCTGGTGCGGTGCGACTTGTGCCGGGTGGTTCTGGTGGAGATGTGTTGTGTCCCTTAGGTGGTGGTGGTGGTGCAGAGTTGCAGCCGATGTGGTGCCTGGGTTGACCCTGAAATGACGAGTCTTCCCCACTGGGGCACTTGGGGTCTCTCCTCAGGGTCTCCCTGTTTCCACCGCCACGGCCAGCCCGAGATGATTTTGCGAGCATCAAGGATGGACACGTCCAACCTAATCTGCACTGTCCATATGCAGAGTCCAGAGATGGATGTCGGCAGATCAACTCTGAAGCCAGCAGACAGCAGACGCTGCTCGTCAGGTGAACGCGGCAGCATGCACGTCGGGAATGTGCCCTGGCCCACGACTGCCTCAGCCCAGACGAATCCGGCGGGCTAGGAAATGAGGGCCATGGGCAGGCGAGGCCGGAAGCTGGATCCGCGAAGCCACGACCGGGGAGGGTGCCAGTGTTGCCGTGGCAGACGAGAGAGATGTCCAAGATAATCCAAGACAGGGACCCACGCGGGCGTGTCCAGCCTCGGGCGCCATCTGGTTCCGAGCAACGGGCAACGGGCGGGCAGGCGGCAGGCGACGCAACGGGCAACGGCAACAACGGCGAGAGGGATGTGCGAGCTTTGCGGCTGGCTGGAGAGGCACACGGTGCGCGATGTCTTGCAGCCAGTATTGCTGTGGCGCGCCTCGATGCCTTCGTTTTTCCATGTCCACCACAAACGGGGCCTCGACCACACCAAGATCCTCATCTCTTAGCACCTCCTCTCCAACAAAACATCGCCATATCCGTCCCTCATCAATCCCTCCCTCGCCCCCAAATCCCTCCCGCCAAGCACATCCCTCCCCCGCTCCACTCCCACACACCGGACCGGGTGCGCTAAGCATGGTCGAACCGTGCGCGCGGTACGGTACTTCTCCCTCGATCCCTCGCCCACGCCCTGCAGATTTTTGGTCGCGGCGGGCCAATCCCCGCGCGCCTGGCGCAAGCAACCCAAGCCAGCGAGGCCCCGGGACGTTCCTTTTTTGATGGCCCCGCTCTCGCTCGCTTGGCCGCCCGCCTGGTCGGGGAACTGAGTGACTGGGTGAGCGAGAGACGATGGCTGACTGGTGCTGGTTGGGCGGGGAGCGGGAACGCGGGATTCGACGTGCAGCAATAGTGCACGGGGTGGGCTTGGCGGGATGGAGGAGAATTGCCCAGAGCAGAGAGGGAGGATGGGAGAGGGAGAAGGGAGGGGGGGTTCGTGCAGTGCTGCCCATAAACACAGACAGACGGACACAGACTGGGCTGGATCATGGCCGTTGAGTCCGGTGTTTTGCATCGACTGGCTTCACACGCGGCGGACAAGCACTGCCCTGCCTGGCTTTGGAAGGCGACGCTAGGGCGCTGGTGGTTGCTTGCCTCTCGTGGGAAATCCCTGGCCGCTCATCCCAACTCACAGTGTGTGCCCCACTCCGCAAATTTCCCCCCAGCACACACACCTCGACAAGGTTCGTTGGGACCCTGGGAACGAACCCTTGGGGCCGACCGACACTGGGAGCGCACCCTTGGACCCTGGGACCCCCCAGCAGACGACCGGGCAGCGCGTGATAACGCTGTGGACAGGTCCAGGGGGGACTGCTGCTTGCTGAGGTCGCCTTGCTGCTCTGCTGCTTGGGCTCTTCCCCACTCGCCGATCCAAAGGGCTGCTGCTCTCCCGTTTGCTCGACAAAGTCGATTCGATTGATGCACTCCAACTCGACGGCTGCTCTGTCCTTGCCTTGTGCAGCCTCGTAACTGGAGCTAACTTAGCCAGTGGATTGGGCGGGCACTGTGTCTCGGTCGTTTTGTCGCCCCCCCAGGCGCGGCCAATACCCGACCAGACCATTGGCGATATTCCCTATTATTATTCTTTTTTTTCCTCTGGTCCTTTTCTTTTGCTTGGGGTAACAACCCGTTGCAACGCGCAACCCGGTTTCGCTCGTTTGCTTGGCCGCCACCGCCGCTCGCTCCCAGCCCGGTCTTCCCTCTTGCTGAGCTCGCTCAGGACCAGCCAGCTCCGGGTAAACACGGCCAGCTCGACACCCCCTTCAACCACACCAACCACCACTACCACCACCACAACTCCCAAGACCACGACCGCGCCCGCTCCCGCCCAGCCACACCTCGTACCGGCCGACGAGACCATGCCGCCGCGCCCGTGCTGCTGACCCTCAATGTCTTCGCCTCCAGACACTCCCAACCACGGCAGCAGGAGCAGGAGAAGGAAGAGCAGCAGTAGCAGCAGGCGCAGCAGCCGCACTGGGACTGCGACTGGGAGAGTGACTGGGACATCGACCGGGACAGTGACTGCCACCGCGCCCTGCTGCGCGACAGCACTGCTCCCCCCGCCGTCGCCATGGACCCCATCGCCATCGACCTCGTCGACCTCCCCCCGTCCACCATGGACCCCGACCTGTCCGCCTCATCCGTGTCGCCCTCGTCCGCGACGACCACGGCGCCGACCGCCCGCCTCATCCGCCAACCACCACCTCCTCACCCGACACTGCGCTCGCCGCCGAGGAAGCTCCCCCTACGCGCCCCCTCGCGCACCCTCTCGCGCACCGGCACCGCACCCCCCACGAGACCACGCGCAAAGACGGCCACCGCCACAATAGCAGGACGCAGCGGACCGACCCCTGCCCCGGGGAGGACGAAGCTCTGGGTCTCGCCCGCCTCGCCACCCAAGCCGCTGCTCCCCCTGACCGAGCGCAAGTCCCACGACGACAACCTGGCTGGCCGACGCGCGAGAAAGATCAGCCAGGACGACCGGGACGACCGATGGGACATAACGCCGGACGGCGGCTCGGCCGGACGCGAGGGGCGCCAATTTGCTGTCGCGAACGTGGGAAACAATGGCCGCATATACTTGAGGTAGGAGCCCACGACATCGCGATGCAGCTGCTGGCTGCAGTTGCATATTTGCACTCCGGCTTCCCCGTTTTCCCCCCTTAACCCCCTTTCCACTCCCCCTCTCCCCCTCCCCGCCTTGACGCCGGTCGGCCCGAAGATCTTTTTTGTGCTTTCGTTCTGACGACCCTCAGACCGACCGTTCGCCCCGCAAATCAGCGGTATCCCCAGCCACAATTCGTGTTCCCCATGACGCCCCCGAGCACCGCCGGTCTCGAGGCCATAGCAACATCCGACCAGCAACAACAGCAACAACAACAACCGCAGCGCCTGGGCCTCGACGCGCATGCCCTCACCCAGCCCCCGCCCCCTCCCCGCGAATGGACGCCCTCCCACCCCTCGCCGTCGTCCACCAGCCTTGGAGCCGACAACCTGGCCGTCAAGATCCGCCAGCGCCATCGCCGCGCCCTGTCTGATTCCACACTCCCCGAGACCAGCATCGCCCGCGAGTCGGAACCCGGCGGCTTCAAGGTCGTCATCACGCAGCCAGGCGACGACCAGCGCCCGCGAACCGTTGACGAGATGGACCTACGCCAGCCGCCCCTGCTCGAGATTGCCATCCCGTCATGGAAGATTGGCACCCCCCGCTTTAGCATCCGCGGCACCCCCTTCATCCGGGGCTCCTCCTACGCCCCGACCGAGGAGATCCGTTCCAGCAGCCCCTCATGGCTGCGACTCACCCCGCAGGACGGCGCCTCGAGACGCCCGAGCTTCTTCCGCATGTCGGGCATGCTGTCGCCGTCTTCTGCCGACCCCTCGCACCGCCTTAGCGCCGCCTCGTATCGCCTGCCGCCCCGCCTGCGCGCCACCTACATGTCCACCCACCTCGTAATCGAGCCCGCCATGTTCGACGCGCTCACCCTCAAGCCCGACTGCGACGACCGCGCCGTCGTCCGCTACTCGCCCTCAGGCTCCGTCATCGCTGCCACCCCGCCCCGCCTCGTCGCCGAGATCACCTCGCCCACTTTTGTCGACTACGAGCTGCTGTCCGACTTTTTTCTCACTTACCGCGCCTTTCTCGAGCCGCTCGACCTGCTGCGCATGCTGGTCGCCCGTCTGCGCTGGGCCGTGAGCAGGATCGACGAGGTCGGCCAGGTCGTCCGCGTCCGCACCTTTGTGGCCCTGCGCCATTGGATCCTCAATTACTTTCTGGACGACTTTTTTATCGATTACAACATGCGGGTTACCTTTTGCGGGTTGCTGAACGAGCTCATTGACGACATTTCCGAGGACGCTAACATCCCACAAAAGATCCCGCTCAAGATTTTGGGTGAGCTCAAAAAGTGCTGGCGGAGGGTTTGCTCCCAGTTCTGGGATGGGCCTGAGTTCGACGCGTCCCTCGGGCCCAATGTCCCGCTCGCGCCTGGTGGCATCGCGGGGCAACGCAACTCCCAGCTGGACCCGGCCGCCTGGGTGCCCATGAGCAGCGAGCCGCCGCAGATAGACACCGTCATCATCCCGGCCACGCCCCGGAGCCACACGAGCTTCTACGCCGGCATGGCCGAAGCTGTCCACATCGATGCCGTGGTCGCGGGGGACCGCCCGGCCACGCCCGAGGATCTTGCAGCGATTCCGGAGCCCGACAGGAACGGCGCCATCTCGCCCACCAGCATCACCAGCGTGGATGTCGTCTCATGCTCGTTCCCGACCAAGAGCGCCCGACCTGCTCGGCCCGGGGCTGCTGCCCACTCGGCCGCTCATCCCGCCGACCCCAACGCCATGCACAGTCTTGGCCCCGTCGCTAGCCTACCCCGTGCCCTGGTCGGCAAGCGCGCCCGTCCCCCGCCGGCTCACAAGCGGAACGGCAGCCTGACAGATTCGTTGCGCGAGCACCCGACCACGACGGAGAGGGGGCTCTACAAGAACGCCGAGTTCCTCCTCACGCTTCCCTACGCCGGGAGCCTCGTCCGCGGCGACTTTGTCCTGCCCTCGCAGGCGTTGGCCGAGGTCCACCCACCGACGAGCACCGCGCGGCACACCACCATCGTCCAGCCGAACCTGGCGCCCGTGGAGCTGCCCAAGGAGAGCACCGTGGCCTCGGCCATGTCGGGGCAGGGCATGAAGAGGCTGCTCGGCAGCGTGCGGCGCGCGCTGAGCACCCGCGGCCAGAGCATGTCCGGCGCGCAGGGCTCTTACATCAACATCTCACCCATCGGGCCCAGGGGTGCCACCACCAACCGCCTGCCGGGTACAGCGGTTGTCCCGCAGGCGCGGACTGCACGCAGAGCCGGTAGCTGCGCGCTTGTGCGGATCGACTTGCTCGGGGCGGAGGTGGCGGAGGATTTCAAGCGAGCCGTCCGCGAAGACTCGGAGAAGTCTGCGCAGATATCCCCTCCCACTGCTGCCGGCGACAACTCGCAGCAGCCTGTGAAGAAGGGAGACCTCCCGCAGATCCGCACGACCACGCACTTTAGCTTTACGCACGACTACGTCGTGACCCGCCCGACCAGCGACATGGGTATCACCACGGGGAGCAAATCTATCGTCATCGTCGACGATACCTTCCCGCCCTTCTCCTCAGACTACCCCGTCATGGCGGGGGCCCTCCTCCCAGGCGTCAACTCCTCCGTCGAGGCCTTCGCAGAAGCCTTCGCCCCCGCCGGCGCCGACCTGACACCCCCCAACACCCCACCTGCCCGCGCCCTGGGTACACCACGGCGTTCGTCGTACATCCTCGGCCAGCACATGCTGCGCCGCTCGCTGTCAGCGGACCCGTTACCCCCATTCATCCCCGACCTAAACTCCCTCGCCCTCTCCCCAGTTCATCCTTCCCACTCCCTCGACCTGTCCCCGGTCCACCCCTCTCTCGACCTTGCTCTCTCCTCCCCCGTCCACCACTCGCTCGACTCCCTCGTCCACCACCCCCTGCCGCAAACCCTTAAGGGCGGCCACACGCGCCAGTCCTCAAGCCGTTCGTACCTCTCCAGTCAACAACCCCGTCGCCGCGCGTCGTTCGCGAGCGGGAGCGAGAGTTTGCGGCGCGCGCCAACAACGGTGCGGAGTTTCGACGCCACGACCGTCTCGGGGCTGTCCGAGGCGGACGCAGGGAGGGAGTACCCCTCTGTCGTAGCGCCCGCGCCGCTGAGGGTTCTTCGCCGACGCCCTGGGGGCGACCTGCGCGCGGCGGTTGCGGGTGCAGGCGTGGATCTGGAGGCGGAGCTGCAGGCTGCTGCTACTGGGAGGGGGGGGGCGGATTCGATGCGGAGTTCGTACCTGACCAGCGTGGAGGGGGAAGGGGAGTATGTGGATCTTGGCGCGGGGGGGCAGGGGACATTTTCGCTGGGGGCGATGGCGGAAGGGAAGAAGGCGGGCGTGGCGCTGTCGCTGTTTAGCACGCACTCATCCAAGCCGGTGATGAGGCCGAGTTTTGAGGCCGAGGCGCAGAAACTGGCGCTGATTCCGGATGATGCGGATGATGATGGGGGCGTGGAGTCGGCGCTGTTGAAATTGGAGGGGAGGTTTCCGGCGAAGAGGCCGGGGTTGAAGCTGTCGATGGATTTGAGAGGGCCGCCGCCGCAGATGGTTGAGGGGGGTGGCGATGGGGAGGGGGAGGAGAATGCGCAGGTCGTCGGGAAGGAGCTGCTGCCCTCGGGGGCACCGTCGACGATCACACCCGCTGCTGACGACGCCCCCGCCACCACCAACGGGTTGCTGGGCGTGGATGCCCTGCCCGGCCGGCACAGCGGCGTGCAGTCGTTCCTCTCGGACGACTCGCGCGCGTCGTACTCGTCGATCCCGCTGCTGGAGCGCGGGCTGACGGAGGACGGGCGCACGACGCGCGAGTGGACTGACCGCTCCGTGCTGCAGGGCGCGGAGGCGGACGAGGAGGAGCCGGCCGACGATGTCGGGATGGACTCGCAGCATCCATCGTATGACTTTGTGAAGAAGACGGATAGTATCGAGAGGGTGGGCAAGGTGGTGAAGGAGGAGGACTTCCCCGGTAGCGCGGATCATTCCTTTTTGGATGTGGACAGCGACGTTGAAAGCGACATCTCGTCGGACATGTCGGACGAGGAATTCACCCACGACCAGGACGACGACGGGCTGTTCTCACCCTCAGACATCGGCGTGGCCATCTCGGCGCTGCCGGCGCACCCGCTCGCCGAGAATCCCACCTCTGCCGCGCCCGCGGTGGCCGCCCCCGTCCGCCCGGCCTCCCCGCCCATCACCCTCATGCAGGCCCTGCACATGTCGCCCGAGACCGCCTTCGTCCCGACCGTCCAGGACCACCAGGTCTGGGAGAAGCCGCTGCCGCCGACGCCCGAAACAACCCCGACCATCGCCGGCGCGCCGTTCGTGCCCGCCCACACCCCCGTGTCGTCGCTGACGGACCCGACGGGGACGAAAGAGGCGCTGCGGAACGCGCCGCGGCTGAGGATCCCCGATCCGGTGGCCAGTCCGCTCACCCCCCCTCCGGTGGATGACAAGTACGCGGTGCACCTGCCCTTCATCCTCGCCTTCGACAGCGACATCCTCGCGCAGCAGTTCACGCTCGTCGAGAAGGACGCGCTCAACGAAATCGACTGGCGCGAGCTGATCGACATGCGCTGGAAGAACTCAGACTCGGCCACGTCCCCGAGCAACAACTCGGGCCGCGGCACCCCCAACGGCGGCGGCGCCCACGCGCGGAGCTGGGTGTCCTTCCTCCGCGACGCCGACGCGCGCGGCGTGGAGGTTGTCATCGCCCGCTTCAACATCATGGTCAAGTGGGCCATCTCGGAGGTGGTGCTCACGCGCGACGTGGAGGAGCGCGCGCGGTGCGTGGTGAAACTGATCCACATCGCCGCGCACTGCAGGCGGTACCGGAATTTCGCCACCATGGCGCAGATCGCCATCGCGCTGACCAGTAATGAAGTCGCGAGGTTGGCGGGGACGTGGGCGCGCGTGCCCGAGGGGGACCGCAGGGTGGTGAGGGAACTGGAGGGGTTGGTGTCCCCCCGGAGAAACTTTTGGATGCTGAGACGCGAGATGGAGAGTCCACCCGCTGTGGGCGGCGGCGGGGAGGAGAGGGGGTGCATCCCCTTTGTGGGGATCTATACACACGACTTGCTGTTTAATGCGCAGAAGCCGAGCGAGATTGCGGGGTCGCCGACGGGGGCGCCGCTGGTGAATTTTGAGCGGTGGAGGACGGCGGCTGGGGTGGTCAAGACGCTGATGAGGCTGTTGGAGGAGAGCTTGGTGTATGATTTTGTGCCGGTCGAGGGGGTCACCGAGAGGTGTCTGTGGATGGGCGCGCTGGGGGATGAGGAGATTAGACGGTTGAGTGAGGGGTTGGAGTAAGGGAAGAGGGGGACGACAAGGAGAGGGGCGGCTGGCGAACCCAAACACGTCTCTCAACATCATCACCGCCGACCCGCTCGACACACACTGCAGTCATACCCCCTTACCAACCTCCCCCCCAACCAACCTCCACCTCAACCGAGCCTTCTCTTCCCCCACCCCCTCCGATCTTATTTTCTTTATATTCACCCGGCGTTTGGAGGAGGCGGCCAACTCATCGCACCCACCACCATGTTTGGTGTCATTTCCGGAGCGGCGTCATCTTGGCTTACCACATTTTTGTCTTTGTTTGTGTGTTTCTTGGTGCTTGTTGGGGATGGATTGGGGTTTGGGATTCTGGTTTTTGGTTTTGATGGCATATATCCCCCTCCTTGGTTTTGTTTTTGGGGTTTTGAGTTGGCATATATTATTACATACATACATACATATACATACGTAGCTACCTGCGTCTAGTACAGCAAGGGGAGGGAGATGGGAACGGAGAGGGGGAGGGGGGGACATACCCGCGTGGGATTATAGCTGGGAAGCGGGATGGGATGTGGGATATTGGATGGATGGATGGATACCCCTATCGATTCCCTAGGGAGTTGGTTGGGCTGGGATGGGCTATTTGTTTGTTGGGTAGGAGGTCGTTGGGTGGATGGGGAAGGGAGGGATGGATGGATGGAGGTTAGTTGGCATATTAATTTTACTTGGATTACTTCCATTTTTTGTCCACGCTTATGCTTTGGTGTCACTGTCCGTATCCCGTTTGGATATGTTGCTGTCGATGATTGCAGGGTGGGTGCGGGTGGGCGTGCGATGTGTTGAATGATGTTTGTTGACTACTTACTCGGGTGAGGTATGAGTTTTGTCTCTCCCCTCTCCTGATCTGAAGAAGTCTGTCTGTGGGCGGCGAGTGGGTTCATTCTCTCCCCCTTTTCTCCAGCGTACCCTCTCTCTATCTCTCTACACCCCCCCTTCTCTCTGAGCGGGGTGTCATCGTCTCCCTGATTGTCAGCGGCGGTGACGGCATCAGCACAGCCCGCGGATCGTCGTGGTCTGCTCGGTGGGATTCTGATTCTCGGGGAACAGGGAAAGTAGGTATGAGAGACACATTGCCAGTCAGTTGAGGGAGAGGAAGTTTTCTCTCGGAGTTCAAGAACCGAGGCGGGTGCTTAACCCCCTCCCTAGGCGAGGCAACAAACGAGCATCACCCTCGGAGCTTTTGAAGACGGAAGTCAAAGCACCTTAAATCTCGAGTCTCCCACAGCCCTCCGCCGTGCTTGTCGTCACCCATATGGAGTCTGACAACGGTATGCCTACCGTAAGCCCCGACCATCGGAACGTCTCGACATGCCCGATCCAACCTGACTTCACCCAACCGAGTTTTTTTGCACTTTGCCAACTATCATATGTGTTAGCCCAGCCTCAAGACTAGGCACGTTGAGACAACGTCCATACTTCCTCCCCGGCCTGCATATCAATTACAATTTGCGTCCCTCAACTGTTTTCATATGGCCTCGAGGTTGCCTTTGCTTGAGGAACCAGGGCAGGGCCGGTCTGACAGACGGGGGACAAGACAGACAGCCTGAACTCGAGGGCAGAGCAGCACCCTGTCCGAGTCTACAAGTAAGCGGGCATTATATGCCAAGGACTAATCCGAGGACATAACCTGCCCAAGACACTGGATCAAGGCCACCGCAAGTCCTCACACACGAATTCACTGTCGAACACATAAACCAGGGTCAGCCAGTCCATTTCCACCTGATAAACCACTCTCAGCCAGAAACAGAGCACAGTGAATTCTACGGCTAGGCGGGATAACGATCAAGTCCATCCCTCATGACCCCACAGGGCATTCCCCCTCCCCAGCAGAATCCACCAGAGAGGGTATCTTTCCCTCATTAGTGCGGTCATGTGTTACCCGGGCCAAAGAAAAGCGACTCTGCAACAAGAATCCGAGCGAGACAAGACAAAAATCAGTGCGCGTGGGAATGGAGCCGAGAAGAGACAAAGCCTATCGTGTCCGCGCCGTAACGCCCGACCCCGGAATTCGTCCTTTTATTTCGCCCCGACTCTCGTCTACCAGCCCGACTCCTTGGTGGTGGTCTCGGCCCACTCGGTCGAGGTGCCGGCAGCAGCAGCAGCAGTAGCAGCAGCGCCAGACTCCCAGTTGGCGGGCTGAGTCTCAGCCCAGTCGCCAGAGGTGGCAGCGGGGAAGGCAGCGGGGGCGGCCTCCCAGTCACCCGCACCAGCGGCGAAGCCGGTCTCGACGGCGACAACCTCCTCCTCGGCACCGACAACCTTCTCCTCCTCGACCTTCTCCTCAGCCTCGGCCTCAGGGTCGCGGTCTGCAAACAGTCAGTCTCGAGCGTCGAGGCGCATCTCATCCGGCGGAGGGGCAACATACAGAAGTAGAGATCGGGCATGACGTCCCAGGCGGTCTCGCGGTTGTAGATGGTGCCGCGGAGGCGGAGGACCTCGCGGGCGAGCATCCACCAGACGAGACCAATCGAGTGGCGGCCCTTGTTGTTGGTGGGGATGGCAACGTCGACGTACTCGGTGGGCGAGTCGGTGTCGCAGAGGGCGATCACGGGGATGTTGACGTACGAAGCCTCCTTGATGGCCTGGGCATCGGTGCGGGGGTCGGTGACGATGATAAGGCGGGGCTCCTTGAACGAGCGGGTGATGTAGTTGGTGAACGAGCCGGGGGTGAAGCGGCCGGCAATGGCCTGGGCGCCGGTGTGCGAGGCAAACTTGAGGACGGCACGCTGGCCATAGGGACGGGCAGAGATGACGCAAACGTCGCTCGGGTTGTCAATGGCGGCGATGATGCGGGCGGCGAAGCAGATCTTCTCCCTGTACGAAGAACCGGGTGGGTTAGTGGCCTCCGTGTCGCGTCTCCGCCGGACTCGGCTGGCGTCGTCGAGGGTCGAGGCCCACGTACCAGGTCTTGCCAATGTTGATGATGTTCACACCGTCGGCACGGGTCTTCCAGAGGTAGGCTGCACACGGAATTCTGTCAGATGTCTATCCTTGGGTCGGTCTCTCGATCGGGGTTATTTACGCTGCATGTGCACGCCCAAGCTAAGGTCGACTGGTCAGCATCGCGCGAGTCGGGAATTCTTGGAGGGGAGGGGGACGGCAACGCACTTCTTGGAGCCGACATGGCACTGAGCAGAGAGCAGCTGCTCAATGTCGGTGCTGGTGGCATTGAAGATGGAGGGGAGGTTGGAGGGCGCCATTTTGACAGATCTTCCTCGTGGATGTGGACGTGACGACGAAGGAAGAGGTCGAGCGTGGGCTGCCGCAAAAAGTGGGATATATTTTTCTGGCCCGCGAGCTGCTCCTGGTGGAGCTCGACCTGCGATTTTGGAAATTCAGTTTTGTGGAGAGCCCCGCCAGGGTTGGGCCATTGGCAGTTGAGGAGGGGCGGCTGCCAGCAGCTGGCCGAGGAATCGGGTTTGGCCGTCGTTTTGCCGGCTGCCCGACCCTGGCCATCCACAGATCAACGCTAGTCCGATAGAGGGCTAGCGCCATTGGATCCAAAATCTGGGTCGAGAAAGTTGGAAGCTGCAAGAGGCAGTCAACGCCTGGGATCCGGAGCAGACGACCACCGGGAGACGTTCGACCACAACCCCAGATCCGCGATGGCCCCTCGGATACCCGCCCCGCAGGGGCTGCGAAGCCTCACCCGTAAGCTTGCCGCCCAGCTGCTCTCCAGAGAACCAGCAGCCGGCTAATAATACCCCTCTCCCCCTCCACAGTGTGCTTCCGCCCAGCACCCACCCTGACGACCCCCGCCGCGGCCCCAAGCCTGCTGCTGCCGCTAGTCCAGACGGCCAACATCTCGATGCGGGAGAAGAAGAAGAAGATCCGGCGGGACCCCTACGGCTGGGCCCAGGCGCAGCAGCGCAAGAACGCCAACCTCGAGCGGCGGGCCGAGCTCGACGTGGGGCGCAAGGCCGCCTGGGGCAGCCCGGTGCACGGCATCACGACGCCCTTTGTCGAGTCGTTCGACTCTGCGGGCCAGGAGGAGGCGTCGGGCGGCGGCCCGCGGGCTGTGGCGCCCGCCGAGGGCGGCACCGCCCCGCCGCTCCCGACGTCCCCGCATATCCTCAACTACCTGCTCAGCAAGGACGAGCTGGCCTCGGCGATCGAGCACGCGCGGCGCGTGACGGAGCCCGTGGTGGCGGCGGCCGGGACGACGTCGGACCCGGCGAAGGACCAGAAGGACGTGGAGGCGCACGCGGCGCGGCATGCCAAGGCGGTGGTGGCGCTGCAGCGCCTGACGGACCTGCGCAACGGCAACTCCAAGGACCGGCGGCACGCCAACATCCGGCGGTGCATCGAGACATTTGGGCGGCACGTGACGGACGTGACGCTGCCCAACGGGGCGCCGCCCCCCCCGCGCGACAACAAGCCCATCCCCAAGCCGGTGCGCGCGGGCCCCGACACGGGCAGCAGCGAGGTGCAGATCGCCATCCTGACGGCCAAGATCCGCGCGCTCGCCCTCGCCCTCGAGGGCCCCACCGGCCACCGCGACAAGAACAACAAGAGGAGCCTGCGGCTGTTGTGCCACAAGCGCCAAAGGTTGATGCGCTACATGGAGAGGAAGGAGAGGGGCAGCGGGCGGTGGCAGCACATGCTCCAGACGCTGGGTCTGTCGCCGGCGACGTGGAAGGAGCAGATCACGCTCTGAGCAGAAGGTGGAAAGGGGGGGAGTCAGGGGGAAGGCGGGACGTTGTGAGAAAGCAACGAGATGTGTGTAACTTCGCTATGTACAATACCGACAGAAATAGAGACGGAGGCCGCAAAGATTCCTGCCTCGTGCAAAAGCCCATGGCCAGACAGCCCCTTCGCCAGACGCCGTATTAGGAAAACGGAGATACCCAGAATTCTACAATAGAAACAGCACCAGCAACGACAAATCCACCATGTCTGGCCTCATCAAAAGACACTGATGTAATTGCCGATGCGCTCCTTTTGGTTTTGGGCTATGCACTCGGCAATCCATGTGATGTTGCGGATTTCCTGGGATGATGTTAGCCAAACAGTGTCCGGGGGGAAGAAAGGAGAAGGGTGTTGCCTGGCTTACCTGCTCCCTCAGCTTGACCCACGCATACACAATGGCAAAGGTAAACTGCCGGGTAAACGCGCCCTTTGCAATCTCCATCTCCTTCTGGTAAAACATGTCCTCGAGGCTGCGGCCCTCGGACGCGGTGCCGCCGGCCATGTTGCCTGGCCCGCCGGGCCCGCCGCCCAGGCCCGCCGCCTCGAAGAAGGCCTTGTAGTCAGCGACGCCCTCTACGGCCAGGCGGACGCCCTCAAAGTCGTCGGCGCGCGACAGCATCAGGGTGCCCTCGGGGTACAGCTGGCCAAATGCCGGGTAGAGCTTCTTGCGGTCGGCCTTGGACAACTCGGTGCCGAACGAGTTGAGCGTGATGTTGATGGCGCGGCGGTCGGCCTCGAACTCGAGCAGCTCCGACATGACCTCGGCGGTCGGGGTGCCGGCCGTGTCCGGGTGGGTGTTGACAAAGTGGTAAAAGTCCTCGAGGTAGTTCTTGAAGAGCGTGTTGCGCACAATCTCGATGTTGAGGTCGTCCAGGTCCTGGTGGCTCAGGCTGCCCTTGAAGTAGGGGGCGAGGGGCGTCTCGATCAGCACGCTGTTGTACAGCTCCTCGATGTTTGTCGCGACGCACAGCACGGGCATCGTCTCGAACCAGCCGAGCGGGTGGCAGCGCTCCAGCAGCTCGCGCGTGTCGCGCTCGTGCAGCGTGCCCGTGATGAGCAGCGCCACGTTGTCGATCATGTAGCCGTACGTGAGGTAGTCCATGAACTTGGCCAGCGACCCGACCGCATTGGCACGCACGTAGCGGAACTCGGACACGAGCTTGTCCGTCGTCTTGGCCGCAAGGCTCGACGTCGAGGGGTTCGGCGGGAGCGAGCCGAGGAAGTCGCCGTACGAGGGGCCGAGCTGGAGCTTGAGGTCTGCGGGGCGGGACTGCGTGTCAGGAGACGGACTGAATAAGCTTCTGAAGGGGGGGTTGACTACCATCGATGGTCTCGCATTGTGTCATGTTGGTGTAGTTGTTGCCGGTGAGCAGTCCGTTGCGGTAGCCGCGGACGATGCCCTCGATGTAGCTGGAGGGGGGCGGGAGGGGCATCTTGTTAGCAAGAAGGCCTGGGATTGAGTGCGCATACTCCAGGGGGCATCACATACCCATTGTTTACATTGAACAGGAGGCCCTCCATCTTGCGCTGCCGTGTGCTGGGTTGCTGTGTGGATGACGGGCTCCTCGAACCTCGACTTGTTGGAGCTCATGAAGCGGCTCAGGGCGGCGCTGCGTCCTGGTTGGGACGGGCTGTGGAGACGTAATGGACCCACTTATTCTGCTTGGCGGCGCAGCTGGTTGCCAAGACTTTGAACTCAACCTTTCTCTCCTCAGCTGTCAAAAAGCCGTGTGTCTGGTATCTCTCTTCTCCCGGCATGATTGCCAACCCCAAAATCCGCGGACCCCATTGTGATCATGTCGTTTGGCTTCTCAGTTGGCGATTTCCTTGCGGTGGGAAAGCTGATCGCCGATATCACGTCGTGCCTGAAGGAGGTGGGCGGGTCCAAGAGCGAGTACCGCGACGTCGTTCTCGAGCTCGACTGTCTCCACAAAACCCTCGTCCACCTCGACCGTCTGCCGTCGCAGCAGGGCAATTCTCTCACCGCGGATTCCATCAAGTACGCCGCTCTTAGCTGCAGAAGGCCCCTGGAAGAGTTTTTGGGGAAACTCAAGCGGTACGAGGCGTCGTTGGGGCCGAGAGCAACGGGCTCGACATGGAAGGCGCCCGTCGACAAGGTCCGCTTCCGCTTCGGCGGGAGCGACGAGATCCGCAAGATGCAGAACTATCTGAGCGTGCATATCGGCACCGTCAACATCTTGTTGGCTGAGCACGGCCTGGAGACCATGAATGTCGCCCAGGAAAAAACGGGGGCAGCACAGCTGGCCATCAGGGAGCGACTGGAGACCACAAATGGGGTGCTTGCCCAGGTACGGGACAGTATCGTCGGTCAGGCGGCTGCCTTGTACAAGGCCACAACCCTGCTGGAGCAGCTGTACAACCTGGTTAGCGGTGAGATCCGCACCTCTTGGAAAAGGCTGGAGGATAATGTAGCAGCTGCGTGGTACGTTGCTACGACATTCAGCGAGCCGTTCATGGCCGTTCTAACGTCCAGTAGTGTTTCCACACAGCAAATCTACATTATCATTCAAGAGATCAGGGGCGCTGTCCTCACTCGTCCAGACATCCGATGGGCCTTCCTGCAAGAACCCGTGCTAGTCGAAGACGCTCTCGGGCGCAAGTTCCCAGTCCCGTCTGAATACGACTTCAGCTTGCTGGACCGAATTATCCGGCACAAATTCGATACCGGGCCCGGGTCCGCGGAAGTCAAACACGGCGACTACCAGATTCTGGATGCGAAGAAGCGGGACTCGGCCCTCTCCCCACAATCCCGCCTCCGCCCGGGAAGCTTGCTTCTCATGGCCCTCCTGGTCGGAAAACCCCCAAGTGCATTAGCCGATCGCGCATGTCCCATGCCTCACTGCACCTCGGTCAGAACGATCCAAGTCGAGGGAGGCGGAAGAGTCTGGTAGGCCCTAATGCTCACTCGCCGTGTTGGAATTTGAAGCGATACGAGCTAACGTTGATCCTAACTCGTAGCTGTAGCTGCGGTGTTTGGTTCGCCGAGACTGAGCAGAAACGAAAGTCGCGCAACGACCTCTGGGAAGCGTCGCGGTCTATGGAGAAGTCAACCCGCAAGAGAGACCTGGACAACGATGGCGATCAAGAGGCCCCTCCGGCAAAGAGACAAAAACCGCGACATGACGACGAAATGGAGTTTAAGTACGTCGCTCTTGCAGACAACTACATTGACAGTGAGATCTTCAAGTCGCTCCGCGTCAGCATGGACGACCCCTGCTACAAGGTCCTGCCCGCCGCGCTCATGAAATACCAGATCAACCGCCCCTGGGACCAGTACGGCCTGTATCTCGTATACGGCAACGAGGAGCGCCGCCTAGGGCTCGACGAGAAGCCGCTGATCCTCTTCAAGCAGCTCGACAAGGAGGGCAAGAAGCCTATGTTCAAGCTGCGCAAGATGAACAATGCGCCCGCCGACGGGTCCGCCGACGCCCCGGGGAGCGCCGGGCTGGGAGGGTCCGGCGGTGCGGGGGTGCCGGCATAGGGCATGATCCGCCGGGAGGTATTATGTAAAGAGTGATTGGAGGTAGTATAGGATTGTAGGGTTGTTGTTGTAGGTGGTTGTTGGTATCAGGAAGACATTGTTAGGAGAGTGTCTAGGTGTTACGCGCACGTTACAATGCACTGCAGGGCACTAGGCATACGCAGGGCCTAGCGCAGGGGCGGCGTAAAGGCGCTGCACCGCAGCCATGTACTGCCAGAGCAACAAATGCTTGGATGGCACGGATTGCATGGACGGAGCCGGGAGCCGGGAGCCGCGGAGCGTGCGAGCGGCCGCCGCCGAGGCCGTGGCGCAGCGAAGCTGAGGCCGGGGATAAAAGGAGTGGCCGGCCACCAAATAACTTAGCCGGCCAAGATTGAGTCTCTGCAATAAATGGGAGATTGCTTTACGCAGCTGTTAATAGGCGACCGGGTTGGGTGTGGCGCTCCGGCAGGTTGTCTGCTCTCTGCGACGGGCTGTTGGCTTTTCAGTCCCCCAAACGCTTTTCAGCATGTTTCGGTTTGAACACCATCAGTCCAGACATGATTTCCCATGACCGGCTAGTTGATGCGATGAAGCAGCTGGGCCTTAGACCGTGAAATCAGCAACATGTTTGGCTGGTCAAGCAGCAGCCTCGCTCAAATACTCTATGCACCCCCGTTGTTGTTGCCTGGAGTTGCTGTTGGTAGTTAGCACTCGGTCAGCCGGCTTTTTATCAGTCTCTGGCCTCACTGCGGACGACGAGAAACTGTAACTGGCCATTTTCACAACAATTCATTCTACCATAAAGGGGAGAGTCAGCAAGGCGGCATGCTCCCGCCCGCCTTTCCCCAAATCCTCCAAGGTCGACCACTGGCGGCAGACGCTGCTAGACGCTGCTGTGGGCGAGAGCACAGGTAAGCAATACCAGTGATCATTCACTCAAAAAAAGCGTAGTAGAGATTGATGCTCACTGGGCCAGAGTTTCCGCGGCAGCAACGAGACCAGTCTGCAGTAAATGCAGACTTCCCGTCGTTAGCAAAGAGCTCCTGGCTGACGCGGGAGAACTTGGCCATGTTCAACAAGATTTCAAAGAAAGGGACGAGCTGGGGCTCAGCATCATCGCCCACAGCGGAGACAGACTCATCGTCCATAACGTCCTGCCCTGCCCTCAGAGCAACAGACAACGGCATCCTTCACCCAGAAATCTCCAACCCACCCACGAATCTTGCAGACATCCGTAAGCAGCATGCCAGATCGCGCGAAACTGCCTCTCCACCGGAATCAAGGTTCAAAGCCTTTGCCCACAACTGCCGTGGCCCTCGCACTCGAGAAACCATCATCTTCGAGATGGCCCTGTAGATTTTGAAGAGGTACGACGACGACATGTGCTACAGGAGGAATTTTATGCGGGCCTTCACACGCTTTCCAAGACATGTTGGCCTCAACAACCGGTTGCCGGCTCCCGAGCCTGACTTTGTCGAGGGTCTAGAAATGAAGGCCTTTCGCCCTCATCCGTTTGCTACCACACAAGTCAGCGGGGCTACCCTCTACCAGGACGACACATGTTCCGTGACATTGCCACATCTGGCAGGGGAATGGAAGCGCGACGAGGGGGGCATGGACAAGGCAATACAACAGTCAGCATATGTTGGGGCGGCTCTCGTCTATGCCATGAACCAGCCCCTCTCGCTCATCGGGAAACCTGACCTGCCCGGCCACGCGGTGGTCAGGACCTTTGCCTCCGAGGGCAATCACCTCAGTTTTTTCGCCCATTACGCCGCCCCCTCCGAGGAAGACGGCAGCACGGAATATTACCAGTTCCGGTACGCCTCGGTGGAGATCCGGGACACCTACCAACAGCACAAGGAGGGTCGACAGGGGCTGCGGAACACGCAAGACTACGCGAGAGACCAGTCGTACGCCTTGAGGGACCAGCTGGAGACCTATTGGCAGCAGCAGCGGCACCGTATCTCTGCAGGACGGTTTCCTCATCCTGCCCCTGAGGACGTGCCCATCCCAATGTGGAGCACAGCGCAGAACCAGGCGGCGACGCCGAGGTTGAGGAGCTGCCAGCGCCGACAAAGTCTCGACCCCGTACGCGCGCGGGCAAGAAAGCTCCTCGACCTCGCGGCGGCAGGGGAGGAGCTCAAAACAAACCGTTGGCATGGCATCTCATGTTCCGGAACCTCCGCGCTCGTCTGCCAGGCGTCGGAGGTCAGCGCGCCTGTTGACCGCACCCCATGCCCCAACGCCTCCAGGGTCATCTGGCCCGCGCCGGAGGCCGGCGCGCCTGGTGACAGCTCGGAGGGTCTCTGGGGGTGTTGCGTGGAAGAGGGGCGCCAAGGTTGCTGGTCGGAAGTCGGAGGATGTGGTTGGCGTGACTATTTCTGGATAAAGGATGGGTTGGGTCTTGGGGTCGTGGTGATGGGGGTTCGGTGGGATACAGGGGAGCGAGGGTTCAGATTGCTTCAAAGGTCTAATACAGTGTGTATGGTATGTCGATAACTAGTGCCTAACCCATGGCTGCCGCATCAAGATACTGCAGCCGAGTTCCTCGCAAGTCGTAAGGTGGATGGTTAGGGTGATGGGGAGGGCAACGCCGAGGGTACGCCTGCTGTATGTTAACACTACATACTTTCAAGGGTCAAACCATCTCTACCTATCTGGACTCGCCACTCATACTCCTGGCACGATTGCCTACCTAGGCAGTTACACAAACCCCATTGCGGCCGCTTCAACATGTCGGAACGCCGAGGGTTAGGGTGACGTTGTTTGGACAGTGTCCAGGGTTAGGGCTGTGTGTGGGCGTGGCGTTGCCCCCAGTTGACATGGGTCGCGCTGAGCTTGGACCGCCCCCTGCCCCACCAGCAACTCCAGAAGCAGCAGAAAAAAATTGATCTTGGTTGCCCTCAACTTTTTCCCAGAGTTCTCAGAAAACTGCAAGCACAAGCCGCAGTCAAGTCGCCTTCCCACGCTTCCACCGTCAACGAGTAAGCGCGGCTGGGGCACTCCGGCACAATCCATCGCCATGCCTCTTTTTATCCTCACAGAGACGAGCGCCGGGTAAGTGCATCTTGTTCAATTGCAGGAACAATCGCGATCGACCACCGACCGACCATCGACCGCAACCCGCGAGCTGCCGCTGCCGTGCGTGCATCCGTGTGCTGCTGGCGGGTGCTGCCTGGTTGGTTGGTGCCAGTCGCGTGGTCATTGTGATGATAAACTCGTCCAGCCAGTTGATCTAACCGTGCAATTGCAGCTATGGCCTTTTCAAGGCGGCCGACAAGAAGCTCCTCGACGCCGACAACCTCTCCGACCGTCTGTCCACTGTCGACAAGATCGTCAAGGAGTAAGTGCCCACGCGTCCCCATCCAGCCCGCCTCGGGCCATCTATCTGCCTTGTCCATATGCCAACGCGATCGCGCCGCAGAATCAAGTACAAGGAGTTCGCCAAGTTCGACAGCGCCGCCAGCGCGCTCGAGGAAATCGCGGGCGTGATTGAGGGCAAGGTCACGCCAAAGTTGGCCAGCCTCCTCGATGAGTTCAAGGATGAGAAGAAGGTCACCCTAGCCGTGGCTGAGAGCAAGCTCGGCAGCTCGATCCTCAAGCTCCCCGACTTGAACATCAAGCCCATCTCGGACTCGTCCACCAACGACCTGTTTCGCGCCATCCGCCAGCATCTGCCCGATCTCGTCCCCGGCATGCTCCCCGAGAACTTCAAGGAGATGGCCCTGGGTCTGTCGCACTCGCTGTCTCGCCACAGGCTCAAGTTCTCGCCCGACAAGGTCGACGTCATGATCGTCCACGCCGTGTCACTGCTAGACGACCTGGACAAGGAGCTCAACACGTACGCCATGCGCGTCAAGGAGTGGTACGGCTGGCATTTCCCCGAGCTGGCCAAGATCCTGCCCGACAACCTCTCGTATGCCAAGGTCATTGTCACCCTGGGCATGCGCGGCAATGCCACCGAGGCCGACCTCTCCGAGATCCTCCCGCACGAGATTGAGACGGCCGTCAAGGCCGCCGCTGATATCAGCATGGGTACCGAGATCACCGAGGAGGATCTCGAGAACATCAGGCTGCTCGCCGAGCAGGTCATCAGCTACTCTGAGTACAGGAGGCAGCTGTCCGAGTACCTGGAGAACCGCATGAAGGCCATTTCCCCTAACATGACGGAGCTTGTCGGCGCCCTCGTCGGCGCCCGCCTCATCGCGCACGCCGGCTCCCTCATCAGCCTCGCCAAGAACCCCGGTTCGACCATCCAGATCCTCGGTGCCGAGAAGGCGCTCTTCCGCGCGCTCAAGACCAAGCACGCGACCCCCAAGTACGGTCTCATCTACCATGCCTCGCTGGTCGGCCAGGCCTCTGGTGCCAACAAGGGCAAGATGGCCCGTCAGCTGGCCGCCAAGGTGGCTCTGGGCGTCCGTACCGACGCCCTTGCCGAGTTCGAGGACGACGCGGACGACGAGACGCGCGCCAACCTGGGCATCCGCGCCCGGGCCAAGCTCGAGAACAACCTGCGGCTGCTGGAGGGCAAGCCGCTCAACAAGGGTGTCGCGGTTGGCCCCAACGGCATCCCGCTCGGCGCGCCCGCCAAGTGGGACATCCAGGAGGCCCGCAAGTACAACATCGATGCCGACGGCCTTGCTGCCTCGGAGGCGCCGGCGGCCAAGCGGCCCCTGATCGAGGAGGTTGATGAGGAGATGGCGGAGCTCGATGTCGAGGACTCGGATGAGGAGATGGAGGCCGCTCCCAGCAAGAAGGAGAAGAAGGACAAGAAGGAGAAGAAAGACAAGAAGGAGAAGAAGGATAAGAAGGACAAGAAGGACAAGTCCAAGAAGGAGGAGGAGGCCGAGACGCCAGCCAAGGCCAAGAGCTCGAAGCGCAAGCACGAGGCAGAGGAGGCCGAGACACCGGCCAAGTCCAAGAGCTCGAAGCGCAAGCACGAGGCCGAGGAGGCCGAGACACCGGCCAAGGAGGACAAGCCCAAGAAGAAGAAGAAAAAGTCCAGCAAGGAGTAGGCGGTTGCCGCTCCGCGTGGGTTTCTCTCTATGGCTTGCTTCTCTGTATGATACACCTTCTGGCGTACCGGCGGGTGGTTTTGGCGTTTGGATGGGCAAGAGGCTGGCGTTTGGGGGACTGGTTGTGTGTATTCAAGCCGCGCTCCACGAAAAGGCGGGGTGGAGGCCGCGTAGCTGCTGATCCTAATTCGCATCGAGCGAAGCTATCTCGCAAATCTAACGGTTGATCTTGTGTTTACTGAGTTGAGCCTGGGAGCTGCGCATACTCGGCTTATGTAACACGCTGCTTGCTCGCTCGCGATGGACCCACTAAAATCTACTGGCTCGGCTTGCTGCAAGTCAACCGCCTTCTTGCCTCCTGCCCATTTCTCCTTCATCCAACCCACATCCATCAAAAAACACACCATGCCAGACTCGCCGCGCCGACGGTCGCGCTCGCGATCTCGCTCGCCGCCCCGCCGCCCAAAGGTCGGCGGCGGGTTCAAGTGGAAGGACAAGCGCTCGACCGACTCAGGCGACAGGCGCGACGACCGCGACCGCGGCCTGCAGCGCGGGTACCGCGATCGCTCGCCCAGGAGGAATCGGTCGCCCGGGTGGGAGAGGGACAGGTCGCCTAGAAGGGAGCGCGATGGGGATAGGGATAGGGAGAGGGAGAGGGAAAGGGACAGGGACCGGGGTGGGCACAGAGACGGAGGCGACAGGCCCAGGCGCAGCAACGACCGAGACAGGGACCGCTCCCCCCGACGAGACCGCGACCGCGACACCACAAAAGACAAACCCCCCCGCCCACCAAAGCGCGACAAACCCCCTTCCTCCTCCTCCGCCCCCCCCACCAGACCCCCTCCAGCTACAACAGGAGGCGAGGAAATGATCATCGTGACGGTCAACGACCGCCTCGGGACCAAGGCGCAGATCCCGGCCTTCCCGAGCGACAC
>MU855499.1:0-52746 GCA_033296695.1 Staphylotrichum tortipilum | reverse complement strand
CGCCGCCCCCCTCTCCCCTCCCCCCTCCACCCTGGTCAGACCCCCGAGCCCCGGGAACAGCCATCTTGTTGCAGAACCTGCACCCGGAAAAGCCCATCAGCCACTCGCAGCGTCCCAAACAGCAGCGGTGCTCAACTTGTGCGGCGGAGCAGGCGTTCGCGTCCAGGGCGCTGGGCCAGATGTCCCAATCACGTTGTGAGAATTAGCCGCCAGCCGCCTCTTGCGGCCGCGCAGGCAGGGGTATTGGGGGGGTGCAGCACCCTTCCCGGCCCGCGCCAGATCAGACGGGAAACGGCGATCGGACACCAGAGTTTCTACACGCGATCACGTTGGGGTGCAGATGGGTGCATGTCGGGCGGGAATGCAGGGGGGTTTGGTGGTTATCTTTTTGGGCTCCTGTGCCCAGACGTGTAAGTGGCTGCAGGTAACATCTCCAACCCACGACTCCAAATAACCCAAACACAACTTTGGTAAAATCGTCTCAGACGCGGCCACAACCCGCCGCCGCCTGGGAAACCGTCCAGGAGGCCAAGTGGCAACTGCCTGCCCCAGCGCGCTTCAGTAGCCACAATCACGGCCACACCCCCACAGCCATGTCTGCCCAAGTCAACCCGCTCGGCGAATCCACGTCAACCTCAAGCACACTGCGGGCCCGCGCTCGCATGGGTCCGTCGCGTCTTCCATCCGGGGCTGGCTGGCTGGCCTGGCTGGCCGACTGTTGGTTCCATCATCATGTGGGTTGTTGCCCTGGCCTGCAGACTGAGCCCAGACCCTGCACGCCCCCCCGAGGCCCGGACCGCCCCTCCACACGTAACTCCCAGGGTAAAGATACAGCCAACACGGCAGGTGGAGCAGGGGAAGGGGGGAAGGGGCCAGGGAGGAGGGGAGGAGGGGAGGGGGAGGCATCATCCCGGGCTGACTCGCTGAGAGTGACAGGGACTGTGTGTGTAAGTGAAAAATGTTTCTTGGAAAAAGTGCCTTGCCAACCAGCAGGCCAGGAGCACGCCCCGATCTGCTTGCCGGGGGGACCGGTCGGTGTGGCGGTACAAACGCCTCTCATGATGCCCGGCGGATATAAGGAGCTAGAGGGCGGCCCCGGGCTGGCGAGGACGGCCAGAGAGTGGTGTTGCAGAGAAACACCTCTTCCCCTTCTTGTTATCAACACTTGCACTTGGCATTGGCCTTGAAGTCCTTGATTATCCAGTTTCGGTATAATCACCCTCCCTCACCGGAGTCAACAAGAATACTCAACAGGTGAGTCCACCACCTACCTGCCAAGGATCAAGACCGACATGACCCAGTCACCCAAGACAACAAAGCATGGCTAGCCTCCCGCACGAGAAACCGCTCGCCATCCTGGTTCGCCCGCGAGAGACGGGAGAGCTCCGCGCGTCCCAGAACAGCCTCGAGGTGAACGTGCCCGAGGACTCGATGGGGAGTCAACCAGCTTTTCCGCTCCCCTCACTGCCACACTCGCAGACCATGGACAGCACCGGGTGGCAGTCCCCGCCGGCCACGCCGCCGCCTGACGCCGAGATGGAGAGCCAGCTCATGGACGGCATCGGCTGCCTGTTCCCCATCGCCCTGCCCTCCAGAGCAACCTCCCTCTCGATGGAGGGCGACAACGGCGCCGGCACCCCAGCCAGCCTCGGCAGCTTAGCAGCCGCTGGAGACGCTGACAACGCACGCGAGACCCACGGCCTCCCCATCTTCGAGAACGACGACTTCCTCGCCACGCCCCGTCCCGACCTCGGCACCTGGGACACCCCGACCCGCTCCGCTCTCCTCGGGGGGGCCAGCATATTCGGCTCCGTTCTCCTCCCCCTGACGCCGGGCCTGACCCCGAAGCGCAAGGGGACCTCGGACTCCCCGTCCTCTCCGCCGCCCGCCAAACGCATGCGGAGCCAGACCCTGCGGGCGGACCAGGACGCGCGCGAGTTCCACACCGCGCGGCAGCTCACCATGCACCTGCTTGGGTCGACCTCGGGCAGCTCGGCGGACGCGCCCGAGGCGGAGCAGGAGGGCCTCGAGTCGGCCAACGCAAGCAGCCGCAGCGTCCTGTGGTCTCTCCACACCGACCAGGTGGAGGGAGCCTCAGAAGGTGAGCACGACTGACGGCCTTGCTGGTTAGAAATGGGGGTTTCAGCTGACAGTACCAGCAGACGACGAGGGCTCCTCCAGCTCCGACACCCTGTCCGCGCCGCGCCGCGCCCCCGCGTCCCTCCACGCCCTCGAAGTTGAGTTCCTCTCCGAAGACGAGATCGAGGCGCACCTGGCGGAGCTGGTGAGCGCCTACCGCGCCTTCCACCTCGACCCGGACGAAAACGAGCTGCCGTCGCAGCAGCAGCAGCAACCCCCCGACGGGAGCGCGCGCGCGGCAGCAGCCAGTCGCGACACGCTCCGGGCCGTCTTTGTGGGCCAGCTGCGCTCGGCCGAGGACGAGCAGCGCCTCCTGCTGCGGGGCGAGGAGGAGGACGTGCTCAACGCGCTGGCGGCGTGGGTCCGCGAGACGCAGGTCCCGGCCAGCGGCGTCCGGCGCGAGACGTTCCAAGACGTGCGCGCATGCCTGGAGCGCCTGCGGGCAGCAGCGACAGGCGAGCGCTTCGTCAAGCAGATCCGGTGCGTACCCGAGCTTGCCCTCCTCCTTGGCCGTGCGCTGCCCAGCTACAATTCCTTTCCTCTTCTGCGCTGTAATGGTCTGTAAGAAGTTAGCTAACACTGGTCTCCCAGCTTGTCCAAGCGGGTCGGCGGATCCCTGTTCATGGCACAGGTGCCAGGTCGAGGGTTGGATGGGATGGTTGAGTGGGAGCTGGACGACGTGCAGCGCTGGCTCGGCAGTGTCTGAGCGGGCTGTCGTGATTGGCGGGCAGAGTGCGGGGAAGGACCAGCAGGGCAACGTGCGAAGCGGGGGAGCGAGGCGTTTGGGTGTCATCGTGCGGATTCGTGTTTTTGGATAGCTTCCATTGTGATCGGTATCGGGTTCGGGTTCGGGTTTCTTTTAGTTTTAGAATGCAGTCTGGTTGTTGTGAGAAAGGGTCGAGGTTGCTGTGGATTCGTAGCTCTCTCTGGTGCTGCCAGGTTGGTTGCTTGGTGGGCGATGCGAAACGCCAAACGGGAGCTCTGTGACAATTTCTCCGGGATTACCCGGGAAACGAGCCCTTGCCCCAGCAGCAGCCAACAGCAACCAGCATGGCACATGGACATGGCCGCCATGGGCATCGACGAGCTAGTTAGGTAGGCCACAGCTGTGCTGCTGGGTCTCGAGGTCGCCGGCAGGGAGAAGGGGCCCGCGTGCTGTCTGCAGGTGGTTGCTTTTGGAGGTGCATAGAGGTGCTGCTTGGGAGGTGCTTGCAGGTGCTTGGAGTGGAATCGACCGGGCCCTCGGGCAATTGCTCGCCTTGCCCGCCCTGCAAACGGCTTCGCATGCCCCCCCATGGCGTCTCCCATCCCTCCCATGCTTCCCGCTCTGGGTGCTGTGGTGCTGTTGCCAGGTGGATCCGTCGGGAGAGCCTTTGGTTGAGCAAAATTCTCGCGGGCAGGTGATTGGCCAGTGCTCAGCTCGGGACCCGCTCTGCCTCCTCCAACCAAGGCCTGACCAGCCCTTTCCTGACAATTTTCCTCACGCCGGCCTCTCCAAACTCCCATCAACACCTCTTCTCAATCTCCCCTCTCGCAGTTGCAACCCCGATTGCAATTGTTTCCCCTCCACCCCAAGAGGCGACACATTCCCCGACAAGATGTTCCGGACCGCCCTGCGCCAGAGCACGCGTGCCGTCGGCGCCCTCGCTGCCTCGAGCAGAGTCGCCGCAGTGAGTGCTCCTCCGCCCTGCTCCTCCTCCGCCCGCCCGACCCGACCCCCAATTCCATCCACCGGTGCTCGGATGCCATCTCAATCCGCCCTGCACGCGCCCGCGAAGCTCAATTGAGCTCTTTTGCGCCCGCGCACGGCGCTTGGCTGGCCGCCCGGAGCTTTGGACGGCACCGGGCCCCTCTGCCTGCGCTTTTGGCGCGCCGCTCGGTTTTCGGCTAGGCTAACTGCTTTACCCCCGACAGCGAAATGCCGCACCCGCCGTCTCCGCCCTCCAGGCCCGCACATACGCCGAAGCGAAGGCCTCCCCGACCGAGGTCTCGTCCATCCTCGAGCAGCGCATCCGCGGCGTCCAGGAGGAGTCCAACCTTGCCGAGACTGGCCGCGTCCTGTCTGTCGGGTACGTCTTTTTGAGCGCAAACACGCGCGGGGGTCTTGGCGCCGGACAGCGACAACACATCGGTCCCGACGACGACACGCATGTCGATGTCGACGCCCGGGTTGCGCGCCGATGTGGGGAAGCCGATGGCATGGAGCCGGGGTGGCAGGAGGACAATGTGGAATTCGTGACGCTGACCTGGACGCCTCCACAGTGATGGTATCGCCCGTGTGCATGGTCTTGCCAATGTCCAGGCTGAGGAGCTTGTCGAGTAAGTTGAACCCCGCTCTGCTTGCTCCCTTGCGACGCGTGCAATGCAGGCGGCTGACGACGCTCTCCAGGTTCGCCTCCGGCGTCAAGGGCATGTGCATGAACCTCGAGGCCGGCCAGGTCGGTGTCGTGCTTTTCGGTTCTGATCGTCTCGTCAAGGAGGGCGAGGCCGTCAAGCGTACCGGCGAAATTGTGAGTCCGGCCGACCACATGGCCTCCGGAGTGCATCGAACCGGCCTGCTAACCTGCACCTAGGTCGATGTTCCCGTCGGCCCCGAGATGCTTGGCCGTGTCGTCGATGCTCTCGGCAACCCCATCGATGGCAAGGGCCCCATCAACACCAAGGAGAGGCGTCGTGCCCAGCTCAAGGCTCCGGGCATTCTGCCCCGCCGCTCCGTCCACGAGCCCGTCCAGACCGGTCTCAAGTCTGTCGACGCCATGGTTCCCATCGGCCGTGGTCAGCGTGAGCTGATCATTGGCGATCGCCAGACTGGCAAGACCGCCGTCGCCCTGGACGCCATGCTCAACCAGAAGCGCTGGAACAACGGCTCCGACGAGACCAAGAAGCTCTACTGCGTCTACGTCGCCGTTGGCCAGAAGCGCTCCACTGTCGCCCAGCTCGTCAAGACCCTCGAGGAGAACGACGCCATGAAGTACTCGATCGTCGTCGCCGCCACCGCCTCCGAGGCTGCTCCTCTGCAGTACCTGGCTCCCTTCACCGGTTAGTTTCCACCTGCATCCTTTTTCCCTGGCTCATTTGCTCCTCCTTTCCCCATTCCTTTTTGCTTTCCCCCCCCCTCAAAATCCGTTTACTTTCTTTCTACTTTCCCTGGTTCTTTTCTGTTTCTGGTTTCCTTTTCTCTTGTCTCGGTCTTTTATTCTCATTTTCCTTACTCTTGCCTCTGTCTTTTTTCTTTGCTTTTCGCTGTGCACTCCTTGTTCTGTTTTCTCTTTCTGTTATATTGTTTTCCTTCATTTTTTCTCTTTCTGTTGTCTTCCTGTCGCTCTTTCCTTCTCCACGACGAAGACACTGTGGCCCCACCCTGCGCCCCACCCACGCCGTGTCTCCACCCCTTTCCCGCATCCAGTTCACGACACCACAAGCAAACATCGTCACCTTGGATCCCAGCATCACAAGCTTGATACTAACTGCTTTCTTGTTTACTAGGTGCGTCTCTCTCGGAATGGTTCCGTGATAACGGAAAGCACTCGCTCGTTATCTACGACGATCTGTCCAAGCAGGCCGTCGCTTACCGCCAAATGTCGCTTCTTCTCCGTCGTCCCCCCGGACGTGAGGCCTACCCCGGTGACGTTTTCTACCTCCACTCTCGTCTCCTCGAGCGTGCGGCCAAGATGAGCGCCAAGCACGGTGGTGGTTCCATGACTGCCCTGCCCATCATCGAGACCCAGGGTGGTGATGTGTCCGCCTACATTCCCACCAACGTTATTTCCATCACGGACGGCCAGATCTTCCTGGAGGCTGAGCTCTTCTACAAGGGTATCCGCCCGGCCATCAACGTCGGTCTGTCCGTGTCTCGCGTCGGTTCCGCTGCCCAGCTCAAGGCCATGAAGCAAGTCGCTGGCTCCCTGAAGCTCTTCTTGGCCCAGTACCGTGAGGTCGCTGCTTTCGCCCAGTTCGGCTCTGATCTCGATGCTGCTACCAAGCAGACCCTCTCCCGTGGCGAGCGTGTAAGTTGTTTATGATTCTTGTTTTCGGACTTGCAACAAGCGTGCTGACAATGACCCCCCTACTAGTTGACCGAGCTTCTCAAGCAGAAGCAGTACTCGCCCATGGCCGTCAACGAGATGGTTCCTCTTATCTTTGCCGGTGTCAACGGCTTCCTCGACAACATCCCTGTCGGCAAGATCCTCCAGTGGGAGTCTGACTTCCTCGCCCACCTCCGCACCAACGAGGCCGACCTGATCGCCACCATTGAGAAGGAGGGCGCCCTCAGCAAGGAGCTCGAGGCCCGCTTGAGGGAGGTCACCTCGAGCTTCATCAAGAGCTTCCTGGGTTAAATCTACACGTAATATCAAGCGTTCCTGGTACGACCTACGGGGCGTTCGCCGAAGAGGAAAGGGGTGAGGGGGGAGGTGTCTATACCGCAACGTCCGTGTGTTTCTAGAGCAGGGGGTTCCGTCTTCGTGTGCTGGACTGAGCAAGGCGCGCGAGAAAGGGGAGGTTCTCCCGTCAAAACCCATTGTAAAATAGAGCTAAGGCTCAATCAAGCACCCGATTCCTTTTGTGTCCTGAAATTTAGCGCGGTTAAGCGTTGTCCTCGAACCTTCTGTCTGTCCTTGAACTAGTGGATGCTGCCCGTCACCAACCTCGGCATCAAACCTGCTGTCAACTCCGTCAACGAATTCCGCCGGTGTCATGGTCACGTAACTCGCTGTTGCAGGCATGGCAGGCATGGAACGAATGTCCTCATATTTGACCTCGCACTTCCATTCCCTTGTTCCTTGGTGTCCCCAGACCGCAAAAATGACAGTTGCGGTGCAGGAGGCTGTGGTTCGCTGACTGGAGTTTTCGGCTCACACCTGCTGGGACGGGAGAGGGAGCGTCGGCTTGTGACATCATGGCGGCAGCTCCACTCGAGCTTGGGGAGCTTGAACCTCGACCGATCCAGGAACATCGCTCCACGCGCTTACACAGGCAGCTTCGCAAAAACCCTTTCCATCGACCAACCCTGCCGCAGCATCGTCCCTGGCTCTCAGAGTGAGCCGAGAAGATTGTTGGACACTTGTTATCCGTACCTGTGGGCGTGTTCTGCGAAGGTGAGTGCCGTCAATTCGCTTCCCCGCATCTTCCAGGCAGGTGGTGCCATGCATCCGTGGCATGTCCAAGGATTGTTCGAAAACTAAGCGGTGGCTGGGATCATGATGATGTGGACACCTGGGAATTGACTATGTTCAATAACTAATTGATTCACCAATTTAATTCTAGGGTTTATAAGGCGAGCAGGCTGAAGTTGCAATGACCCCCTCGCCGCGGCCGGATTCGACTGCCGTTGCTTCCCAGGGACTGCCGCATGGGAACATGTCGCTCATGACGAAGATGAAGCTGGCGCGTGTTCGGCGGATGATTCCACCAATGCTGGAGCAGTTTCATAAAGGTTTGCCCTCCTTAACTTTGGTTGGATTTTTTATCGTTCTGAGATGGGCTTGCTGATGCGATGGACAGGCCAGCTCGGGAGAGTGGGCGTCATTGGGGGCAGTGAGGACTACACGGGCGCGCCGTACTTTTCGGCCATGGCGAGCGCGAGGTTGGGGTGTGATATGGTAAGTGCTCTGGTTTGTCTTTTGGGTGGTTGTTGGTGATGTGGAGGTGGTGATCGGTGGAAAGGGGGGAGTGTCTACGGGCAGTCTGCCATGTCTACGCTCTTGAGCTTCACCTCACTGTCACCCTCGCTCACCTGCGCATCACCTTCCTAACTATCCTTCTCACCTGATCATCACCTTCCTACCTACCTTTCCCACCGAATGAAGCCCGAATACTGACCCCCGTCCCTTCACAGTCTCACGTCATCTGCACCCCCGCGGCCGCAACCGTCATCAAGTCCTACTCCCCCAACCTCATGGTGCACCCGCTCATGCGCTCCGCCCCCTCTACTCCCTCATCCTCAAAAGACGACACAGCCCAGTCGGTCGCCGACCGGATCATCCCACTCCTCTCCCGCCTCCACGTCCTGGTTGTCGGGCCTGGCCTCGGCCGCGACACGCTCATGCAAGATACTTGCGCCCTCGTCATTGCCGCCGCCCGCGCCCGCGGCTTGCCTCTGGTCCTTGACGCCGACGCGCTGCTCCTCGTCCAGCGAGACCCCTCCCTTGTGCATGCTTACCCGCTTGCCGTCTTGACGCCCAATGTGGTTGAGTTTGGGCGGTTGGCCGGCGCGCTCGGTGTGTCTGGGGAGGGGAAGGGCAATGTTAGTGTTGAGAGGCTCGCCAGCGTGCTAGGTGGGGTGGTGGTTGTGCAGAAGGGTCAAGTTGATCGGATCAGTGATGGGAAGACGACGCTGGTGGTGGACGTGGAGGGGGGGAGGAAGAGGAGTGGCGGCCAGGGAGACACGCTGACAGGGAGCATCGCGACGTTTCTTGGGTGGCGCAAGGCGTATCTGGATGGGCTGTGGGAGACAACGGGTACGGCGGCCGGGGACGCAGGGGGGGATGGGAGGCTGCGGGAAGAGGAGCTCGTTGCCCTGGCGGCATTTGGGGGCAGCGCGGTTACGAGGGTGAGTGTCTCTCTCTCCTGAAATTGTGGCGTTTGCTTTTGCCCCGAGCTGTGCTCTTGCCCCAGATTTGTGTTTCACGTTTTTGCTCGCGGCTGACGATGATCTCTACTCTGTACAGGAGTGCTCACGCCTAGCCTTCGCGAAAAGGGGCCGTAGCCTGCAGGCGAGTGACCTCACTGAGGAGGTGCATGCGGCGTTCCTGAACCTGTTCGGGGAGGTGGACGATCACGACCAGGACAAAAGTGGCTCAAGACTCTGAGAGACCCGCCGACGCTCGCAATTTACACGCGATCGAGCACCTCCCTACTTTGGCAGCTACCTAACCTATCTTGTTACGCTCATCAGTGGACGCATGGATGGATGGATTGATGGTTGGCTGCCTGGTTGACATGGCTGTATGCGCACACACACACATCCATAACACACAACAAAGATCCTGCGCACACGGCTGCGGGAACGGGAGATCGGCCTGCGCAATGACCGCGGCTGGCTGCCTGTCATCATTTCGGCCTCGGTCCCACGGCTTTTCGGCCGGCGGGCGCTGTGTGCCCGGGCGCGACAGACCGATCTCACTTAAAGTCATGCACGATCGGCCCTCTCGGAGATGGGGAAGGGGGCGGATGGAGGAAAGGGAGGGAGAGACGGAGGGATGGGGAGGCAAAGGCCGGTGGGTTTTCTTGCTCATCCCGTCATCGTCGGCGGCGGCTTCGTCGGAGCTAGAGTAACAGGTCAAGACAAGCTCTGTTCTCTCCCTCGACTGGTGCTACCCAACGGCAGAGAAGGAAGGCTCTCCAGTCCTCCACGCGACCTTTTGTTTATTTTTCACCTGGAGATTTGAGCGTTGACCGGGCCCGACACGACCAGCTCTCCCTCTCTAATCACAACGAGCGAGCAACAGGATCGGGGAAGCGCAGTGGCCACCTGCCTTGGTGCGGTGCCTACCCCTCAGGCAGACGTGGGTTACACCCGTTGATTGTCGAGAGGGCAAGGCAGGAGGAGGGCGGGCAACATACGAGATCGAGACGCAGGCGACACGCCCTGCGAGATCCCTCTTTCTCTCCTGCTTTTGCAACGCAAACAAGCGCGAAGGTAGGGCCTGCGTCCTGCGTCCTGTGTCCCCTTTGCTCGCGTAATCTGACAGGAGGCGATGGCGCTACTGCAGCAAGGGATTCCGGTCTGCGTCTGGCTTGTTTATCCAATAATCACGTTATTATGCTGGGTTATTTATGTGGATAGATTCAGAGAAGACGGGGGGGAGTTGTTCCAGGTTTGCTTTTGCTGTCCTTTGGGGCGTTGCACGTGTGCCGAGGCATGGCAAGGCAAGGCAAGGCAGGTTCATGTCCATGCCAGCTGAAGGGGGCCGGAAGCTGCCGACACCACAACGCCATCGCCGCCGTTGATCCAGAGGGCTGGATGTGACCCGTCGGCCTGAGCCGCTGAGCGGGCGCTGGGGTGGCGGCGCAGAAGGCGATGGGCGAAGGAGGGAGCTGGGGGCTGTTGTGGGTGTATTTGCCCACCCAGGGCTAACTAGGCTAACTAACGTCAACAAACCGCAGGCGACATGGGGAGCGGTGGACAAGAGGCTGAGACATGCGTCGTCAAAGGGACCCAATGAGGCGGGGCAGATCCGGCACTCGCCGCGCGCGCGACTCCCTGCCCACCATCGCGCCAAGGGCTTGTTGCCCTCGTACGGACGTATCCGTGCTCGGGGGGCGGGGGAGGCGTCTGCCTTTCTTTTAGTTAACTAACCTGAAACCTTGAAGATGGATGGCGGCGGTGGTTAGTCCGTCGAGCGTGGTGTGGGGTGGAGTGGGCTGGGCTGGGCTGGGCTGCCGCTGCTGCTGTGAGTGTGTGAAGACAAGAGGGACGCCCTGCGTTGTGATGGACAATGCTAAACCAACTTTAGGATCTCGCCTCCCACCCTGGACCCAGCACCATGGAACCCCATCCTCGGGTTTTGGGTTTGGCCATTGGCCGGGGATAAGAGCTGGACCTTCGTGGGGGAGGGAGGCACTTTTATTCCGCTTTGAGCGCGCGTCTGAGACCAGATGCGACGTCCGGCGAACACTTGGCGGAGAAATCTCGCCATGTCCGTCCGCGGCGAGTGGGCAGTGCACGCTCGGTGGTTTTTATTTTTGCATCTCGAGCTGGAGATGTGTGTTCTTGGATGAAGCAACAAGCAGGTTGGGGGGAGGGTGGGTGTGTCATGGCCCGCTCGTGGGTTGAGGGACGACGGCGTGTGGGAGGGCGTGTCTGAGAGCCTGGCTGGTGTCGTCCGTCTGTCGACGCAAGCACACGCGGCCCATCTAACGGCCCTGATGCACAGACTGGTCAGACTGCTCAGCCCAGGGCACGAAGCAAAGTGGTACAGCAGCCACTCCGCAGCCGCAGAGTTGCACCCCTCGACTTCGCCCGCTGCGTCGGCCGGAAAGGGGGGCGAAGAACCGGAGATGCGAGGTCAGCACGCTCGCTCCATGCCACGGCCTCCCTTGCCACAGCAACGCCAAAAAGCAACGAGCGATTGCCTGGGGCTCGAGGGATTCGACTGCCCTTGTCCAGCCGGGCGGGGAGTCCGTTTGGGCCGAGCGGGTGAGTGCTGAGCAGGCGGCGCACCAGGACGGCACCAGCGCAGCACCAGCGCAGCCGGCCGTTACAAACAGACCACGAAAGACGACACCTCTCTCTCCGGGCCGAGGCTTCTGTCGGTTTCGACCAGGCCGGGTGTGTTTCTGAGCGCTCAGAAATCGGGGGGTTGTGCGATGGGGAAGGGGATCGGGAGCGACGGCAGCGGCGGGAGAGATGTGGTTTCGAGACCTACATGGCCCCCTCGTTGCCCGGCCCTGGGGTCTTCCCTGGCGGATGATGCGATGCAATGCAGTGTCGATCACCGCCGTGGGCGGGGGGCAAAGAAAAACAAGAGCCTTATTGTCTCAAAGGAGCGAGGCACTGATGGACGGAAAACAGGAAAGATATCCTGCAGCCTTCCCCCCGCGCCAGGCTTTTTTCTGTTATTTTTTCTGCTTATTGTGCTCTTTTCTGCTCCAGTTCAGGCAGCGAGTTGTGTGGGAAGTGGCAGCATGGGAATGCGCAGGACGACGGGGCACAGCGCGTTTGCTCGTGCGCCGCGGGCGCGGAGCTCCAAGTGTCATGCGCTCGCCCGGCGTTGTGGTGTTTCTGAGCCCGCGTTGTACTCGTACAACAGACGGCCAACTTGGAGTTGCATCGAGGCAGCGAGAACAGGAGAGGGCACAACAAGGTCCGATCGTCGGTCGGTTGGAGCTGCTGCAAGCTGCTGCGAGCTGCTGGTGGAGCTGAGGCTTTTCGTGGGGGACAAGTCGGCCCGTCGCCAGCTGCGCGGCGGGTCAATAGGGCATCACTTCACATGACTGGCCAGCTGACAACCAACCCTGGCTGGGCCCGCTTGGGACAGGCTGGGGTCCCTGAGTGGATCTCCCGCTCCCACACCCTTTCCCTTCCCTGGACTGGACCCAAACCGCGGTGATGCAGCCGTGCGTCCAGACCTCGCTCCCTCTCCCCCACTTGGGGCCGAGTCCACCGTCTTGTTGCTTTTTCGCGACAATTTTTCCAGGATGGGGATGCCAGCACCGCCATCATGGCCGTTCCAAGTGGCCGGCAACCCCGCCAGGCGTGCCCGCCCTATGGTACCGAGCTGATGCTTTATTCGCACTTGGCGGCGCGGATGTGGTGCCGACCCCTCCCCGCGGATGCGAGCGTTGCGAGTGCGTGGGTGTATCCCTCGATGTGCTTGCTGGTGGTGGTGGTGGTGCTGTTGCTGCTGCTCGAGAGACAAGGGAGGTGTCACGGTGATACAAGGATGCGACGCCGACCAGAGCACGGCCGCTGGCCTGTCTGTCAAGCTGTGCGCTCGAGATCTGCCGAGTCCCAGATCGCGATCCCTCTCGTCCGACTGGGAAGCGCCCTCATATTCCTTCGCTCCCTGCTTCGCCCGCCTGCCCGCCCGCCCTTGTTTCTGTCGTGTTGTTGTGTGTGTGCGGGCGTGTCTGTATGTACGGAATACATACCCATACCTCCCTTCCAAGGAACCTCGGACTGCCCTCCCATACTGTGTACACCCTCCTCGCCACCACCCTCCCACCTACGCGT
The DNA here is from genome assembly GCA_033296695.1 of Staphylotrichum tortipilum. NCBI lineage: Eukaryota > Fungi > Ascomycota > Sordariomycetes > Sordariales > Chaetomiaceae > Staphylotrichum > Staphylotrichum tortipilum. The sequence continues at coordinate 39,932 of MU855499.1, read as the reverse complement.
ACCCGTCAGTCGGCGGCGACTGATCATAAAGCTCTCGCCCCAGCGAACGAGCCACTCGGGGACGTGATGCCCGTTTGCTGCCACACTACAACTCGCTGACCCGTCGGGGACCATCATCGCCGCCTTTCGCTCTCTTCCACCTATAATAAGCTCATTGGACCACCAGCCTTGGACTCGACCACCCCCGGAGAGCACACCACCAACCGCGGTTTCTTTCTTTCTCTCTAGCCTCCCTCCCCCCTCCCCCCTCGGTGGGGTGCAGCCGGGATAATTCTCGGTCTCCTCTTGGACGGGATTTCATCCTGGCATGACGATACCACACCACCCGCCGCGATCAGCATAGACGGTGGTTGCTTTTTGTTGCTTCCTCTGCCTCTCGCAGTCCGAGCCAAGGAGTCCTTCTGTCCGCTTGGGCAGTCCGACCAGGGCGCAGTCAGCAAGGAGGAGCCAGAACGTGCCCGCCCAAGCCAGAAGAAGCCGGGATTTTCACCACGTTTTACTTGGGGCAGTTGCCGAATTTCTGTTCTGAACGACCGGGGGGCTGTTATTGTCGAAGCAGGGCCACGTTCTTGATGAAAGAGGGCACCAGCCGTTGTTAACCACCACCCTCCGCCCTCCACCCACGACACACAACCTGAATCACCACCCCCATCTCCTTCTGCCATGAAATTGGATCCTGCTTTCCGGTTCCCTGTCGTGGAATCGCCGTCCAACCCACGACCAAGACCGTTGCGTGACGGCAGTGTATCACCGTCCCTCGAACCCATCTCCAAGTTGCCGTCGTGGCTCTTGACTGATTCGGCCGGTCCATCGTTCCTGTCCTTTTACGGACTCAACTCGCCCACCACCCACCACGACGAACACGCCAAAAATCGGTCAACCTCGCCCTCATCCCCACCATCCAAGGCCAGCCGCCCCGTTGTTGAAGAGACAAAAATCCCTGGGCTGCCCTTCACGAGGCCAGAACTCGGCAAGCTCTCGACGACAGCGGACCTGCAACTCCAGCTGCGGCTGCCCCCGACTGTTTCAACGGTTTCAACTGTGTAAGCAGCCATGTGCGAGTTTTGTTTTACTCTTTTTTGTTGTTCCCTGCTCCTGACCAGGCCTCACCCCTGCTGCAGCCCGTCTCCTATTCAGGCCTCTCCTATTCAGGCCTCTACGATGGCGAACAAGTTTGACAAACACATCGACCGACTGGAAAAACTGTTTTCCAGGAGGAAGAGGTCGGTCGACTCCAACGAACCACCCGCCACAACCTGCACCGGCAACAACAACACCATGGCCAACTCCACCACCACCGGAATCGTCAACGGCATGGGCATGGGCATGGGCAACACCAACAGGCCCGGCACGCCCATTCCTTTCTTGTCCGTCCTGGATGCAAACCCCCAGACCTTCCCGGAGCCGTCCTTCATCCGCCCAACCTCCTCCCGCATGATGGCAAGGGAAGAGGTTCACCCGGCTCCAGGGGCAACTCGTCGGGCTAAGAGCCTGCCCGAGTCTCCCACCACGCCCCGTCTTCAAACCTCGGCGTCTTTGACCGACGACGGGGCATCGACCGGTTCTGCATCGCCCGAAACACGCCCTCCCCTTCCTCCCCGCCGCTCTTCCTTCGGCCACGACCTCACCCAGCGCTCCTCCTCGCTCTTCCCCAGCGCCGGTAAATCCGATGTTCCCGCGGAGCTGATCGAGTTCAGCTTCGCGGCTGCGCGCGAGGCCGAGAACGACATCTCGCCCACGCGGCGCTCTCGGCCTGGCTCTAAGACACTCGCTCGATCCACCTCGGTCTCTGTCTCCCCCAAGGCTCGCGTTGATCGGAAGCGCCTCTCCGCCACCGGCCAACTCAAGCTGGCGCCTCCCCAGCAGCCGGTAAACGATGAGCGCCCGGAGTCGCCCGAACACACCAACAAGGACTGCAGCTCGACCCAACCCCAGCGAGAGAGCCCCTGTCTGGCGACTGCCTCTCGAGAGCGTCCCGTCCGGCGCCTGTCACCCCCTGTGACTCTGCAGCCCAAGCTCGGAGCTGATCTCATGGGCAGACACATCCGCAGCAGGGTCTCCCAGAGACCCACCAGCTTGGCCATCCCTGGGTCCGACATCAAGAACGCGAGCGAGGCGCTCCGCAAGTCCATCAGCCTCTCCACGCTCCCGTCGGCCAAGACCGCGAGCGAAGACCCGACCCTCAAGGAGCCGAGCCTGACCGACTTCCTGGCTCTCAGCGACGACGACATTGCCGACGACAATGTTGCCCCCCGGCTTGTGCCATCAACCACACCCGTGGCGTCCATGCTTCCGACCTTCGGCCCGCCGCGCGGTCTGTCCCCGACGTCCACGCCCCTCCGAACCCAGGGCGTCCACCCGCTGCTCACCCTGTCGCCTCCTCTGGCCACCCGGCCCACCGCCGCGGCCGCGTTCGAGGCCGCCCGCATCGCGTCCAAGTACCAGCTCGACCTTGTCTACGTGGTCAACCTCTGGCCCGGCCACATCAGCCACCCGAGCCGGTCCTCGCCCCTGAGCCAGATGTGTGGCACGCCCGTCGCCACCTCCCCCGTGCGCACCACCACCACAACATCCCCCTCCCCGCCCCACTCCCCGGCGTCCAACGCCTCGGGCTACGACAGCGGCTTCGACTCGCGCGCGGCGGCAGCTGCGTCCTCCCGCCGCAACCGCAGCCCCCGCGGCAGCGGCATGACGGGCCGCCTCCTCGCCGCCTACGGCCTGCCCTCCATCATGTACCCCTTCCGCATCTCGGCGCCCGTCCACCAGAAGGTGCTCCGCACCGAGGGCTGGCTCGAGTACCGCAACGACACGGGCGCACACGACGAGTTCGCCCGCGGATACAGCTGCTCCTTCTACACGGGCCACAGCCCGGCCCGGCGCGACGCCTCCTCCTCCTCCTCCGCTTGCTCCCCGACCTCCTCCACTTCCTCCACCCCCACCACCACCGCGGCCGGAGGTTCAGCCAAGCGCCGCAAACTCAGGCCCTCCCCCCCGGCCAACCGCGGCATCGTCTTCGCGGCCTTCCGCCTGCCGCGCCCCGACGGCTCCTCGGACGCGTGCGACCCCGCCGAGCTCGAGGCGCTGCACCACGATGCCGAGGCCCTCGTCGACATGCTCATCGACATCCACATGACGCAGCGCCGCGGCCGGGCCGGCCTGCCCTCCACCGCCGCCGCTGCTCCCGCTCCGGTCACGTCGCCAGCTGCTTCGGTCCGGGCTCCGGCAGCCGTGTCGAGCCCCTCGCCCATGCCGTACCATAATCGGTGCGCTGCGGCGTCTGCTGGGCGACGGTTGGCGGTGAATGCGCCGTTGGTGGCTATCTAGTTACTTGTTGGGTGGATTTTTGTCGGATGCCAGGTTTCGTTTTTTTTCCGCGTTGGTTGAACTTGGACTCGGAGGATCTTTGCTTGATCTCTTCTCTTGTTTGCAAAGGGGTATGCGCCACATCACGAACAGTACAAAGAGGTTTCATGGGTTGGAGGCAGGGAGATGCTCAGCGCTGCTGGATCAATTGATCATCGAGGCAGCTTGCTTGACACACATGTATGATGGGGTAGGGACTATTTCGTTGGCGTTTCTTCATGAATTAATGAAGATGGAAACGATGGGAGCATGGAGCATCTGGGTGGAATCTTGCCTTTCTTTAGCTAGCAGATAACGACGAGTTCATAGCAAAATGGAAAAACATTGGGAGGGAAACGCCTACTCTGCGCTTGACAATTTGGGACCATGTCCCGCTCGTGACCCAGTGTCTCTGACCCACTGGCTGCTCCTGGTGGGCAGAAAGAGTTTGATCACGGAATCTAAGGAATTGGTAAGCCGGCATGGCGCCGGTCGGTCTCTGAGGCCGCGGCTCGACTGAATTTCAGATCGAGCACGATAGACGAGTAGACTCGCCCAGGTATAGGTCGCTGCATTGTACATGTCCGAGAGAAACTCAATGATGCCCAGTCCGCATCAACCCGCAAGTAACCCCCCGTCCCAGAAGTCCCGATGGTGCTGATGCCAAAAACTCCCCACTCCCTGAAATGCCCATTTTTTGTTTCCACGCCCCGTCCAACGCCCCGTCCACGTTTACCGGACAATGGCGTCGAAGCGCGACTTGAACCACTTGACGGTGTCGTCGCGGTTGATGCGGTGGCTGGCACCGATTCTGCTCTTGCAGCGGCGGCGGCGCGAGACGCGCTCACCGGGGCGGGTCATGCAGCAGTAGAAGTCCATGCCGTAGATACCAATGCCGGGGTCGTACTTGATGCCGAGATCAATGTGCTCGCTGATGCCGAAGCCGAAGTTGCCGGTCTCGCTGAAGTTGCGCTTGCGCAGCTCGTACTCCTTGACCTTGAGGCCACGCTCCAGAATCTCCTCGGCCTTGGGGCCGCGGACGGTGACGTGGACCGAGATCTTTTCGTTACGGCGGATACCGAACGTGCGGACGGTGTAGCGGGCCTTGCCTGGAGGGGGAATCATGTTAGATCGGAATTGCGAGGCATATGGAATGCTCGGGGGAACGTACTGTACACCGGGGTCTGGCCAGAGAGCTGCTCGAGCACCTTGGCAGCACGGGTGAGCCTGTCACCGGACTCGCCGACCGAGATGTTCAGGACGAGCTTCTGGATGCGGAGCTCCCGCATGGGGTTCTGGGCCTTCTCAGACTGTTCATTGTGTTAACTAGGCCCTTGGGGTCTTTGCAATGCGGCGTGTCTCGTACCATGGCGGCGGTGTTGTCGATAATCGGTGCTGGGCGACTTGTCGATGATCCAGGAATTTGGGAGGGTGAGGTCGATTTTCGCTCCACGAATTTGAGATTGTGCGTGTGGGGGCGTGTGCCTGCCGAGACTCGAAAGCTTGGTGGGGGACGGGCAGCGTGGCGTCAAATTGGGCTTGGCGCTGTGGCTGGCCTTCAATTGTGGCTCAGACAGCGTCCAAGCTCCCTGCAGCCTCGCCGTTCAAATTTCGGGGCAGGCTGCTTGCTGCCTCCACTGCTACCATATCAACCACCCCCAGCGCGTCACTTCGAAGCCTCCACCAGAGACCGAGAAGAGACCGCTCCAGACGAAGTCGGAGCACTTTGTCTGCCCAAAACCCAATTTTTGCAAGCCTGAAGACGCTACTCTGTAGCATCTTGTTGCCAAGATGTCGGCGACAAACAAGCAAGGCAAGATGGTGAGCTCCTCCCCCCTTCCCCGCCGACCCTGCTGTGCAGGCCTCCATGTTGACATCAGAGCACTGACAAGGCGCATCATCCCTAGGCCGGTTACGTACGTACATCCTCGTCCCCGATGGCGCGCGCGCATGTGATTGCAGCGAGATTCTAACGTTGGCATCGACAGATCAATTACCGGATGCGCGTCACCTTGAATGACGGCCGCCAGATGACCGGTCAGGTGTGTGCTAGCTTTCCCCACGCTCAGGAGCTCGAGTTGGAGATCACTGACCGCCTCGACTAGATGCTCGCATTCGACAAGCACATGAACCTCGTCCTTGCCGACACGGAAGAGTTCCGCCGAACCAAGCGCAAGCAGAACAAGCCGTCGGCGCCCGGCGCGTCGTCCGCCGCCCAGGTCGTCGAGCAGGAGGAGAAGCGCACGCTGGGGTTGACGATCGTCCGGGGCGCCCACATTGTGTCCCTCTCGGTCGAGTCTCCGCCGCCGGCGGACCCTAGCGCGCGTCTCGGCAAGACGCCCGGGGCTGGTATCACGGCTGGGCTTACGGCTGGACCTGGTGTTGCGCGGGCTGCTGGACGGGGTGCTGCTGCTCCGATCTCTCTGGCCGGTCCCGCTGCTGGTGTTGGAGGCGCTGCCCCTCCCCCGTTCCCTGGCTTCCCGGGCGCTCCTGGCTTCCCGGGACGCGGTGGTCGTAAGTACAGACGTCCTGCCTTGTGCCATGGCCTTCTTTCTGACCTGATCCTAGCCGCGCCTCCTGGCTTTGGTGGCGGAGCCTTCCCTCCGCCGGGCTTCCCTGGTGCGCCTGGTTTCCCACCGGGATTCCCGCCCGGCGGTGCGCCGCCCTCGGGCTTCAACCCCCCGCCGCGACGATAAGGGGCTTGTGTTTTGTTGCATCATTACTGACGGGGTAGCATCTTGCTGTGCTTTTGACGGGGCCGTCACAGCAAATTTGCTGCATGATACAGGGCCATGAGCTAGGCTGGAGAGCCGCACCCGGATTTATGGAGAATGGTTTGGTTGGGCGGCGTTCAGGGGTTTTATGAAAACTGCTTGGGGCGGATTGCAGCACGAGTTCTGGCCAACAGTTGGGGTAGAGCGGTTCTTCTCAGCATAGCTTGGAGGAGCAGCAAATACATAAAGAAGCAGCCTATTTGCTCTCCGCCAGAGCCAGCAATCATTGGGTGGACGAAGTTGTTTGCCACTTGCCCCGTCGGGTGTTTCGCCTTTCGCTTGTTGTGTTGTCCCAAGAGCCCGCCTTGACAGGCGGACATTGTGGATGGCGGATCGTGGAGGTCCGTGCGGACTCTGGGGGACCCCAAATTTCTTCCCACCAGAAACATGACCGTTGAGTGGCATCTCCGATCTCGACGCTAATTAATCCACCACCACTTCCATCCGCTCTGCGACCCGCGACGAAGGCAAACTCCCCACCCACCCACGCACCACCATCACCGTCAAAATGGCCGCCCTCGTCAAAGCCGTCAACGCGAAGATCCGGGCGCACCCCGTCCTCAACTATGTCTGCTCCACACGTGAGTGTTTGCCCGTTCCGTGCACTCCTCCTTGCTCGCTGTGCCCCGAGCGACTCCGGCCGCGATCGGACATCCCCCCGACCCTGCCGGACCCTGCTTCTACGACGGCGCATTCGACCGTGATGGAGTTTCGGGCTTCGCGGGGGGTGTTGGGGGATGGCAATCGATGGTTACAATGTTGGATTGTCGTTGGGAAGGCCAATTGCGGTGCTCCCGGGCTGCGCGGTGACTTGCGCCGGCGCATGGCGGTCGAGTCACCAGCTACACCGCACGTCCTGGGGCACGCACGCATCCTGCACACACGCAGGCACACGCGAGAGTGATGCGCAGCTCTCTAGACCCTCCGGCTAACCCCCTCCTCCCACCAGATTTCTGGGGTCCCGTCTCCAACTTTGGCATCCCCGTCGCTGCGGTCATGGACACCCGCAAGAGCCCCGACCTGTACGTCTTTGCCCCCCGTCTTCTCCCCGTCCAACACCTCCAACCCCCCAACCCCCCTGCTAACCACGATACCCCCGCGCACAGCATCTCGGGCACAATGACCTTCTCCCTCTGCATCTACTCGGCCACCTTCATGCGCTACGCCCTCGCCGTCACCCCCAAGAACTACCTCCTCTTCCTGTGCCACTTTGTCAACGAGGGCGCCCAGCTCACCCAGGGGTACCGCTACCTGCAGTGGACGCAGTGGGGCGGGAAGGAGGCGGCTGCCGCGGCGGCTGCCCCTGCGGGGACGGCTCCGGCTGCTTCCCCGGCGGCGGAGGCGAAATAGATGGATGGGGTGGATGGGGTGGGAGTGATAAGGGAGGGGGCTCTTGAACAAGGATTGGGTGGGTGATGATATCATGACCTGCTGCCGAGGAGATTTTGATCTTTGGGTTGGGAGGAGGTGGGAGAAGTGCTCTTCCTCCCCACCTGGGGAAGACTGGGTGGTGTATCAGTGCCTGCCGCGGTGGACAGCCACGAGCAGGTGAGGGAGGGGCGCTGCTGTATGATCAAGCGTGGGTGCCGTTGGTCGGGCTTGCCTTGGGAAGAGAGGGAGAGAGATGGTTCACTGCTTGAAGGGATGTGGATCTTGATCTGTTCGTTGGTCTTTCTACCGGGCTGGTGCTGGGCTGGGACATACGATAGATTTGAGAAGAGGGGAAGGCATACACGCCTCAGAGGATTGGGTTGCTTCTGGGCTTCGTTTTCGTTTCTCGGGCTAATAGAGAGAACAACCGCTGTGAATTTGGACTTTGACCTTGACCTGGGTTTGGCTCTGGCTTTGAAGGTGGGTGGATCACTCGGGCACGCAGGAGACAGGGATTCGGTGTGATAAAATGCCAAGAAAGGGTCATGGTCCCCCTCCTCTCCCCGAACCCTTCCTCGGGAAGATGAGGGTGTTGGCTGGTAGCCGAGTCCGCAGCGGTGGCTCGGCTGCGCTTGCAAGCAGCCGGCACGGCGTCGGCTCGGCAGACTCGAGATGCCGAAACCCAAGCAAAGTTGGCGTCTTCTGGGGATATGCGGGCGACTTGGTGGACCGTTTTCTTTGTCTATCCAAATTTGGTCTTTGCCGGGCTGGGGGGAGGCGCGACGGACCACACCAGACCAGACGAAGCAGACCAGGGGGACAACTCATTTTTTTTCTTGTCCACACCGCAGCCAGCCCTTTCTTGGCTGTGTCTCCTGGAGAGCGCGGGGAACCAATGATGCCTGGACAACTGTTTGGCGGGCAGCTGTTGCGATTGAGATCGGTCGCTTGGCAACTCTATTCAGACTTGTCTCACTGGGGCAGGTTTGCGGAATTGGCCCGAGACAAATGTTGTTGAGAGGCAGTGTGCTCTGTGATAGATGACGCCAAGGTTGACTGACGACGATAGAATCAGCCCGACAGTTTCTCCCTGTTCGCCCGCCCGGGGATGGAGAAGTAACGGAGTTGCTCCGGAGCCGGCGGCTGGACCTTGGCAGGGCGGACAGGGCGTGGAAGGGTGAGCCAGCTGGCCGGGCCTCTCAAGCGCCATGTCCAGCTCCACCTTGATCATGCTCTCGGGTTGAGTTGAGTCATCGCCATCTGATTCTGGCTGCTTGTTGTTTGTTGTCCGCTCAGAGATCCCGACATGGCTTTCTCCACGGGCTTGTGCTCTGTTACACTGGGGAATCTAACGACTGAGGGGCTGATAGAAGAAGGTCGAGCCTCCGTTGGTTTGTCAACTGCCTGCCGTGGCCAGAGAGGGTGGTGGATGGGAGCTTGGGATATCGGACATTGGCAATCGGGGCCGGCGTGGTTACGAGTACGATCCGAGCTCGTGGAAGAACCAAGCCCGTCCTGAAAGGCCCTCGCTGTCGCTGGGTGTGGTCCGCCTGCTGGGATGCAGTGCCAAGGCCATGTGTCATGTGCAAGGGACTTCACTGGCTGTTGGCCAGTTGAAAATGCGCGGATGTAAGTGGTTTGGGCAAATGTCCCAACTGGTCCAACTAGGAAACTCATCAACACGAGGTGCGACCCTCCATTGGCAAGCAACCCGCGCAAAGCAGCACAACACCACAGACAGCAATTATTGCGTATCCGTATGCCCTTCAGTTTGCTGTGGCATTTCGAATTCACAAACAACGAGAGTTTGGCAATGCCAACATAAAAAGGATAACGTCATGGAAAAAAGGCGGGGCAGACATGGTGTTTGAGAGGCACCCGCACCAGACAGCCCGATTCTCCGAGTCCCGGCCGGGCTGATGATCATTGTGGGGGTTGGATGCCGCTCACCTTGACCTTGCTTGGCCTGCCCTTCCCTGGAATGACTGATGTTGCAATTTTTTTTTCTGTTTGCTCACCTGATGGGGATTCGGCGGGCTAGCCGCCTCCCCACTCCAGTTTCAGTACGTAACCCCTTGGAAAGGGGGGGCTAGGTCGTTCCATGGAAACGACTTGGCTTTGCCGTTTGGAGATGGACGAGAGTGCATCGTGGAGGGGTCCCGTGACCACCTGCTTGCAGTCCCAATCGAACGCCCGCCTGATGAGCAAGGAAAACACGGCGAGATGGTGATGCGAGAGGAGAAGCAGAAAATGGCGCACGGCGGGTGAGCTTGGTGGTTGGTGGTTGGTGAGACTGATAGCAACCAAGCAACGTAAACTATTCCAGAAGCAGAGCACGCATCTCTTGCCCGTGCGAGCTGCATCTCAGGAGTCTGCTGGCCCGTCTTGGCGGGGGGCGGGCTCTTTGGGCGTTTGATGAGGGACAGCAGCAGCAACAGCAAACGTCGAGAAAGACACAGACGGCAATCGTCTTCTTGGCAGCGGAGGGCAGGGAGATCTCCATGCTGCCCAGCCCAGATCCGCATGCAACCACCCAGCAGGCCAGGGCCACCACCAACAAACGAGAAGACGGGCGGATTCACAGCGGATTGGAATGGCGGGGCGGCATGGCCGGGCTGGCGGCAGGTAGTGCTGCATTTCCGCGATAGCGCCCTGTGTTGGGACTGGTTGGGTCAATAGCGGGGTGACGGCGGCATTGCTTTGCTGATATCCCCACAACACACTTCCCCCAGCAGGCCCAAGGCACAAAGCAAGCAGAGCAGCAGCCAGGTTTGCGAGGGGAGGGGAGGGGTTTCTCCTTTCCATGCACCCCTCCCCCAGTCCGGCGTTCTGATCCCGAGATCTCGGAGATCTCTCTGACCGTCTCGTGGCACAAGCCAGCAGCCCCAGTTATCCTCGGCTAGACGAAAACGGCGGCAACAGGCCACTATCAGGAGAGCCGTGAGCCGTCAGGGGAGAGCGCAGCAGGGCTGGCACTTCTGCAGCCGGGAGTCGGCTACTGCGGTATTTTGCTACGCCTGCTGCCGCTGCCGTACCTCGGGCGGCGGCGGTGGGAGGAGAAGGAGGAGGATCATGCACACCAGCAAAACCCCGGGGGGGGGTTTTTGTCAAAGCGACTCCGGCGACGGCGGCGGCGGCCTGTTGAGGATAGCACCGGCTTTGCTTGTTGCTTGCTTGGCGGGGGGGTGATGAGGCACACACCCCCTCGCTCACCCCCTCGTTGCCCCTCGTTGCCTCTCCGTGGGAGGATTGGGGGTTCAGTGTTGACTTTTAGCATTCAGCCTGAGAAACACGTCTCATTTTGGTTGGCCAGGGCGGGGGAGGGGGCAATTCGCGGGTTGGCAGCTGGGCGTCTCAGGCGGTGCGTCATCAGAGGGACGGGCAGGGGGGCCGGGCGGGTTTGGGGGTGGTCTCTGGAGAGGGGGCCCGTTTTCGGTGCGAGGTGGGATGGGAGGCCAGCAGAGACCGAAGCCATGGGGAGTGTGCATGGGTGGACCACGACCGAGCTACCGAGCACAGCGCACTGAAGCGAAGCAGAAAGAGCTCCCCTGCCCCACCACTAAGGTACTCGGGCGGCCAGGAACGTTGATCGAGGGGTGGGATTTTTGCATGTGCCCTGCAGAAGAATTGCCCCCCTCGCTCCGATCACCGGCCGCCAATTGGAGGGCGCTAAACTTTCCATTGTCGAGGCGCGGCAGACAAGGCTGGCCAATGCGTTGCAGAGGTGAGACAACTCATCGAACCTCTCCCCCACCTCCTCGCTGATGAGCAACCAAAGAAACAGAGACAAGCCAAGCTCGACCTGGAGCGGGGGGTTTTTGGCGAGTGGCGACGGGGCGTTCCCAGCGTTGTGGTTGCGTCTCGGCCGTGTCCTCGCTCAGGGTGCGGGTGCCTGTGCTGCAGCGGAGCGCGCCGTGGCTGTCAACGTCAGGCCATGTCCATGTCACTTGTTGAGGAGGGGGGCGGGGAGGGGGCAGGAGAGGCGTTCAACAACACCAAATCACAATGGCTGCGGCACCCCAAGCTCATGCCGTCTGGATCGGCCACCCGGTGACTCCGGCTGGTCATCTGGGATTGCCGGGAGACGGGATCTGCCCCTTGGCGTGGAACGCAACGCAGCTTCGCCGAGTCGTCACGACGAGACCCCCCTCCCCCAAGTCCGGGACGATAGGAGATTCGCAACTCAGATTTCCAGAGCGACTGCGACTGCGACTGCGACTCTGGACCGGGTTCGGTCTGGAAGATGGTTGTTGTATTTAAAAGAAGCCGGCTGCACGCCCACCCTGGTCCTGGCTCCCTTGGTCCCTCGTAAACCCGTTTTCTGCACCTCCTTGTGTCTCCCAGGTTTGCCTGTGCCCTGGCCTGCCTGCCTGCCCGCCGCGGATTTATCTTGCATCCATCTTGCAGCAGTCTCGGCCACTCTCGCCTCTCTGCCAAGGTCCACGCCCAGCTAGCTGTTCTCGTTGACTGCTGCTGCGGCTCCTGCTGATCTGGTTGCTGGTCGAGGTGCTCCTGCTGCGAGCGGGGGTTTTTTTTATATAATAATTGCTGGCAAGCTCCCCCTCGCACTCCCCCCTCCCCCTCTTCCTCGTGGTGCTTGGTTCTGCCCACTCCCTCCCTGCCCTGCCCACTCGCTGCCCGCTGCCCGCAGCACCCACTCAACAAAGTCGACCCCACCATCGCGTCCTACCCCGCCGTCACCGTCATACCCTTGCCGGGGCGCGCGGGCACACCCCACCATTCCCTCCCCCATACATCCCAGTCCACTCACTGCTCTCAACTCTTTTTTCCCTCCCTGACCCCCCCTTTACTCGCTCTCCCCCCGCTCCGTTTCCCTCGTTCCCCTCAGAGAGCAAACCCGACCGACCGACCGACCGCGCAGCAATTGAGGCAGAATGGCGGCCGAGCCAGTCAGCAACTATGAGGACGTCTTCGAGGAGGGCGACGTCCCCAAGGAGGCCCAGACCGTCCACCGCATTCGCGCCAACTCGACCATCATGCAGCTGAACAAGATTCTCGGTGAGTGCGAGTCTGAGCCGGCACCCGCGAGGTGGTGAGAGGCGGGGGGCGAGGGGGAACAGAGAGAAGGACACTCCCCCTCCCTCTCCCCTCTGCCCCCCCAATCTCTCCGTCCTGCTCCGAGCTTCCGGACAGCCACCAGATACTCCAGCGTCGAGGACTGGCGAAGCTAATGAGGACGTTGCCCATGACAGTTGCCAACCGTGGTGAAATCCGTAAGTCAAGCTACCCCGCCAATCCGGCAATGCCCTGCTCTGCTCTGCTCCCAAGTGGTACTGACCGGCGCGCGCATGTGATAGCTATCCGTGTATGTGCACATCGCGACAACCTCCTGCGTGCTCACGCCGCCTAGACAAGACCTGCTCACTCACACTTCCCCCCTTCACAGATCTTCAGAACCGTGAGTCACAACCCACAAAAAAAAACAGCTCGGAGAACTCGCGCTGTGATGCGCCAGCTCCTCTACTGCCCCCTCTGCCTCACCCCATTTCATGCATGGCTGACATCGCGTGCGCAGGCCCACGAGCTGTCGCTCCACACCATCGCCGTCTTCAGGTGAGACACGCCGCTGCGCCTCTCCTCGCCTCCCCCGTCTCGATGCTGATTGTGTAGCTATGAGGACCGTCTCTCGATGCACAGGCAGAGTACGCACCGACCTCCCCCACTCCACTCTGCCACTTGGTCAATGAGAAGCATCCGCTGACGAGGGGGGCACACAGAGGCCGATGAGGCGTACGTCATTGGCAAGCGTGGGCAATACACGCCTGTCGGCGCCTACCTCGCTGGCGACGAGATCATCAAGATTGCCGTCGACCACGGCGCCCAGATGATCCACCCGGGTAGGACCTCCCTGATCGCCCACGCCCAAGAAGCAAGTTCGAGTTCGACGCTGACCCTGATTCAGGATACGGCTTCCTCTCTGAGAACGCCGACTTTGCTCGTAACGTTGAGAAGGCCGGTCTGATCGTGAGTGCCCAGAGAGACTACACCAAGTGACCATAACAGGGCAGCGCGCGTAACTAACCTCTTCTCTCTCCCCAGTTCATTGGGCCTTCCCCCGACGTCATCGACGCCCTCGGCGACAAGGTCTCGGCCAGGAAGATTGCCATGGCTGCCAACGTCCCGGTCGTCCCCGGTACCGAGGGCGCCGTTGAGAGCTACGAGGAGGTCAAGAAGTTCACCGACGAGTATGGCTTCCCCGTCATTATCAAGGCCGCCTATGGTGGTGGTGGCCGCGGTATGCGTGTCGTGCGCGTTGCCGCTGAGCTCAAGGAGTCGTTCGAGCGCGCCACCTCCGAGGCCAAGAGCGCTTTCGGCAACGGCACTGTCTTCGTCGAGCGCTTCCTCGACAAGCCCAAGCACATCGAGGTTCAGCTCCTCGGTGACAACCACGGCAACATTGTCCACCTGTACGAGCGCGACTGCTCCGTCCAGCGGAGACACCAGAAGGTCGTTGAGATTGCCCCGGCCAAGGACCTCCCCGCCGATGTGCGCGACGCCATCCTGAACGATGCCGTCCGCCTGGCCAAGTCGGTCAACTACCGTAAGTGACTCCTGCCTACCGCCCGAGGGTAACCCCGCCCCCCCCAAAAAAAAACAGCGAGCTCACATGACACATCACAGGCAACGCCGGTACCGCCGAATTCCTGCTTGACGAGCAAGGACGCTACTACTTCATCGAGATCAACCCCCGTATCCAGGTCGAGCATACCATCACAGAAGAGATCACCGGCATTGATATCGTTGCTGCGCAGATCCAGATCGCTGCCGGCGCCACACTGGAGCAGCTGGGCCTTACGCAGGACCGCATCTCCACCCGCGGTTTCGCCATCCAGTGCAGAATCACGACTGAGGACCCGGCTAAGAACTTCCAACCTGATACTGGCAAGATCGAGGTCTACCGTTCCGCTGGCGGTAACGGTGTGCGCCTCGATGGTGGCAATGGTTTCGCCGGCGCTGTCATCACCCCGTACTACGTAAGTCTATGCCCATCCAACGGAGAACCCCTGGCCACTATCCAGAACGAAGAAATTTGCTGACAAGCTGGAAATCCAGGACTCCATGCTTGTCAAGGTGTCGTGCCACGGCTCGACATACGAGATCGCTCGCCGCAAGGTTCTCCGTGCGCTGATCGAGTTCCGGATTCGTGGCGTTAAGACCAGTAAGCAACCCCTTTCGCCGTTCGTCGTGTCTCACTCCGACTGACATACATGTAGACATTCCGTTCCTCGCCTCGCTGCTCACGCACCCGACCTTTATTGACGGGAAGTGCTGGACCACCTTCATCGATTCCACCCCCGAGCTCTTCGACCTCGTCGGCAGCCAGAACCGTGCCCAGAAGCTGCTGGCCTACCTCGGCGACGTCGCCGTCAACGGGAGCAGCATCAAGGGCCAGGTTGGCGAGCCCAAGTTCAAGGGCGACATCATCGTTCCCTCGCTCTTTGACAAGACCGGCAACAAGGTCGACACCTCGCTGCCCTGCACTAAGGGTTGGCGCCAGATCATCCTGGAGCAGGGCCCCAAGGCCTTTGCCAAGGCTGTCCGCAACTACAAGGGCTGCCTGCTCATGGACACCACCTGGCGTGATGCCCACCAGTCGCTGCTCGCCACCCGTGTGCGCACTGTCGACCTGCTGAACATCGCCAAGGAGACCAGCCACGCCCTCCACAACCTCTACAGCTTGGAATGCTGGGGCGGTGCCACCTTCGATGTCGCCATGCGCTTCCTCTACGAGGATCCCTGGGACCGCCTCCGCCGCATGCGCAAGCTGATCCCCAACATCCCCTTCCAGATGCTGCTCCGCGGCGCCAATGGTGTTGCGTATGCCTCGCTTCCCGACAACGCCATCGACCACTTCGTCGAGCAGGCCAAGAAGAACGGCGTCGATATCTTCCGTGTCTTCGACGCCCTGAACGACATCAACCAGCTCGAGGTCGGCATCAAGGCCGTCCAGAAGGCCGGCGGTGTCTGCGAGGGTACCGTGTGCTACTCGGGCGACATGCTGAACAAGGCCAAGAAGTACAACCTCGAGTATTATCTCGACCTCGTCGACAAGCTGGTGGCCCTCGACATCGATGTCCTGGGTATCAAGGATATGGCTGGTGTCCTCAAGCCCCATGCCGCCACTCTCCTCATCGGTGCCATCCGTGCCAAGTACCCTGAGCTGCCTATCCACGTTCACACCCACGACTCGGCCGGTACCGGTGTTGCCTCCATGGTTGCCTGCGCCATGGCCGGCGCCGACGCTGTTGATGCTGCCACCGACAGCCTGTCGGGCATGACTTCCCAGCCCAGCATCAACGCTATCCTGGCCTCGCTTGATGGCACCGACAAGGACCCCGGCCTCGACGTCCACCACGTCCGCGCCCTCGACACCTACTGGTCGCAGCTCCGCCTGCTTTACTCGCCCTTCGAGGCCCACCTCGCAGGCCCCGACCCCGAGGTGTACGAGCACGAGATTCCGGGTGGCCAGCTCACCAACATGATGTTCCAGGCCTCGCAGCTCGGCCTCGGCTCCCAGTGGCTCGAGACCAAGAAGGCGTACGAGCATGCCAACGACCTCCTCGGCGACATCGTCAAGGTCACCCCTACCTCCAAGGTCGTTGGCGACCTGGCCCAGTTCATGGTGTCCAACAAGCTCACACCCGAGGACGTCAAGGCCCGCGCCAGCGAGCTCGACTTCCCCGGCTCCGTCCTCGAGTTCCTCGAGGGCATGATGGGCCAGCCGTACGGCGGGTTCCCGGAGCCGCTCCGCACCGACGCCCTCCGTGGCCGCCGCAAGCTGGACCAGCGCCCCGGCCTCTTCCTCGACCCCATCGACTTCCCCGCGGTCAAGAAAGAGCTCAACCGCAAGTTCGGCTCCAACCTCACCGAGTGCGATGTGGCCAGCCACATCATGTACCCCAAGGTGTTTGAGGACTACAAGAAGTTTGTTGCCAAGTACGGCGACCTGTCGGTGCTGCCGACCAAGTACTTCCTGTCCAAGCCCGAGATCGGCGAGGAGTTCCACGTCGAGCTGGAGAAGGGCAAGGTGCTGATCCTGAAGCTGCTGGCTGTCGGCCCGCTGTCGGAGAGCACGGGCCAGCGCGAGGTCTTCTACGAGATGAACGGCGAGGTCCGCCAGGTGACGGTCGACGACAACCAGGCTTCGGTCGAGAACGTTAGTAGACCCAAGGCCGATCCTACCGACTCCAGCCAGGTCGGCGCGCCCATGGCTGGTGTCCTGGTTGAGCTGCGCGTGCACGACGGCTCCGAGGTCAAGAAGGGCGATCCGCTTGCTGTGCTGAGCGCCATGAAGATGGTGAGTTTACCCAGTCAACTATCATGCCCGAGTAAAAGCAAGTTGCTAACCCGTTACAACAGGAAATGGTCATCTCGGCCCCGCACAACGGTGTCGTCTCCGGCCTGAGCGTCCGCGAGGGCGACTCGGTCGACGGCTCCGACCTGGTCTGCCGCATCGTCAAGGGCGACAAGAAATGAGCGGGTGTTGGCTTTTGCTGATGCTGTTGTTGTGGTCGAGGAATCTGGAATTCATCACCACCATCAGCACACAACAAGTCAAGCTTGCCATTTTCTTGCTTCCTTCTCGCCAAGCGGTCAGATGGGTCTCTCGTCTGTTCATTTTACCGCAATGCTTTTACCAGAGCAGCAGGCGAAGATGGAGAGAGAGAGACAGGAAAATAACCCAAGGCGGCGTCGTTTGGCCACTCAACTGGACAGATAGGCATCCCCCCTTGGAGTGGGCGTCGTTTGTTTATGCCCAAGGCGGGAAGGGCAAGGGAAATATTTGGTTAACACTGCGGGAGAGGGGGCGGATATTGATGTCTTCAAAGGGAAGGTCAAACTACATGAGCTAGCTTCCTTGAGTAAGCAATTCATACTCTGGTTCGTTAAGGTCAACTCTGGTGCTTCTGTTTAATTCCTCGCATTCGGTTTGCGCTGTGATCAGTGTGTTGGCAAGCCCCATGCATGGACCGCAGAATTCACCAATGGCTCTGCAAGGATGAACCGGAGCCCAGCCATCGAGGCAAGGGAGATGAAGTCTTGTAAACAGCAACAACAAAAACCATCGATTGATGAAGAAGCGATCGAGCAAAAGTATCTTACAAATATTCGTAATAGCACAGGGAATATCCCCCGCCAGCTACCCGCTCACATGTCATGGAGACTTGCAATCACATGTCGCAAGTGAGCAGCGCGGTCCCAAAATCAGCAACTCTAAAATCACCCTCTCTGCCTTCTCCACGCCGACCAACCCAGCCTCCGAGCTTACATCTCCCCCCCATTCCATCCCATTTTTAGCCACCCTTCCCAGACCAAAAAGAATCAAGAAACGGATTACGGTCCCTCCCCTGTCTCACAGGGGATTCAGCTCCACCACCCTTACGGGCATGTCGGGCCCGGTGGGCATCGCGACCGGATAGAACCAGCGATGCTGGTCGGGATCAAACAGGCAGGGGCACTCGAACGCGACCGGGGCAACCTTCTAGAAGCCGAAACCGGTGGGCTGGGGCGCAAAGCCGTTGGTTTGCATGTACGGCGCCGGGGACGGGGCGCGGGCGCCGGCGGGGCCGGCCGTGATCATGAGGCGGTTGCCGCCCAGGATGGGCGTGTTGTCCTCGACCTTCTCCTGCTCCTTCTCCTTGGCCTTGCGCGCCTCGTTGTCCTCCTTGAGCGAGGCGAGCTCCTTGGTCTGCTGGCAGAGCAGGTTGATCATGTAGGGCATGGTGAAGTCGTGGAGGCCATTGCGCCACGACAGCTCCAGGATCAGGTCGGGCCGGATCAGGTCGTAGCAAGCGTACAGCATGCCGACATAGCACTCCCGGTTGCCAATGTCGACGAACTAGGCGGATGTTAGTGACTGATGCGGGACGAACAGCAGAAAGGGGGGTTAACTCACGTAGCGCAGCAGCTCCTCGACGACGTCCGACTTGGCAGAGATAGCCGAAGTCTCGATGGCATCCTTCCACAGCTTGTCCTGCTTGGACAGGTTGATCGACTTCTCCCACCGCTTGTTCTTGCGGTAGATGCTGGCGGCGATCTGGCGGAAGAAGACCAGGTCGTGCTTCTCAAGGCGACCGGCAAGGTCGACGGCGTCGTAATTGTCGTAGTTCTCGACCGAGTCGCGGAGGGTCTTGTAGTCCTCCTCCTCGATGAGCAGGTCGTTGATGGCGTCGTTGACGGTGCGCTTGTTTTGCGACTGGACATTGAGAAGGAACGGCTTGATGAGCGGCAGGTTGTCCGACTTCTGGAACATGCGGACGACGCGGTTCACATCGATGCGGGGAGTCAGGACCTGCAGGAGATCGGTGAGCAGCGAGGGGTGCTGCTCAAGGTAGAAGTTGATGGCCTTGTAGTAGATCTCGAGGTTGGCCACCTTGACGGTGATCTCCTTGAACTGCTGGTGCTCCCACGAGTTCTCGGGCCGCTCCATGACGGCAAGCGAAGCGTTGTCAAACTCATCGTAGTGGTAGTAGCAGAAGACCAGCTCGGGCCACAGGTTGGCCTCCTCGCAGGCGCGGATCATCTTGGGCAGGTTCATCCTGCTCCAAAAGAGCTTGAGGTGCTCCATGAGGCGCTCCGGGTGGTACTTGGACAAGGCAATGCCCAGCTCGGTGAACATGCCCATGTGCGCACGCTCCAGGCCGAGGCCCTGCTCAAGCAGGTTGATGAGCTCATCAAAGTAGCCGTTGCGCTCGTACTGCTTGACGAGAGCCTGCAGTTGCTCGGCATCGACAATGAGGTTGAGACCACAGATCTGGGCGAGGCGGAACTCCTTCTTGTCGACGCACGCTTCGTGGACCTCCTTCCAGACCTTGATGTTGTTGGCCTTGCGCGCGCAGTCCACGGCGGCCTGGTAGTCGGCGAGATGGACGAGGGTCGTGGCGAGCTTGGCCCAGTTGGAGATGCTTGTGTAGAATATCTTAGCTGCCTCGAAAAGACCTTCCGCGTAGGCCTTGTCTCCCGACTCTTCGATGTTGGCGACGTTGGTGGCGCGCAGGAAGTCTTCGAGCTCCGAGAGCTGGTCTAGGCGAGCAAAGCAGAAGGCAAGGGCCGTGTCGATGGCGGGCTCGCGGAGCGTCTTGCGGGCCATGCGCAGGTACTTGACGAGCTCCTCGTTCTTCCCGGCCGCGACGGAAATCTCAATGACCTCCTCGTAGTTCTTGGGATCCTCGGCCTTGATGTACGAGTCGATCGAGTCGGCGACCCGGAGGCCGTCCAGCTGAGCCTTGGCGACCTTGCTCCAGACCTGCGGGATGTCCACCTCCTCGGCGTACGCCTGCGCACGGTCAATGCTAACGACATGCTCAACAAGGACATTGACGGCGGCCTCCTTGTTGTCGATCTTCTTGTAGACCTCAAAGGCCTCCTCGTGAAGGCCGACCTCGATACAGACGTTGGCGATCTCGTCGGCCGAGAAATTGTCGAGTCGGTGGATGTAATCCATGACGCGGGCCTTGTCCGCCTTGGCGGCGGTGAACATGAGGAGGTTCTGGAGGTTCTGGTTGTCGCTGAACGGCGACGGCTCCAAGACGATCTTCTCCAGGAGCTCGATGAGCTCAGCGGGGAGATCGGCGTTCAGGAAGCACGACACAGCCTCGGACACCTTGGAGGGATCCGTCGACTCGGGAACAGCGGTCGAAATGACCTGGTCGACCACCGAGCGGCGGTGGAGGTTGTTCTCGCTAAGGACGAACATCCAGAGCTCGCGGTCGCCGCGCTCGAGAAGGTACCTCGCCTGGGCCTTGTACATGGCGTTCTCGTTGGTGATGTTGACCAGCTCGAGGTCGTTCTGGCCCTTGCGGTAGGCGATGTAGGCCAGGTTGGGATCGCGCTTCTCGCAGTACTTGCCGACCGTGAGAGTGTCATACTGGTCGTTCTCCTTGAGGAACTTCTCCGGGTTGTTGTTGGAGTCGATGTAAATCTTGGCCAGGGCGTTGTAGACGGCCTGTTGCTGGTTGCCGGCAGCCAGGGTCGCCTCGAGGAAGGGGAGCAGCAGCTTGAGGCGGTTGCGCGTCTCGACCTCCTGAACCAGCTCGTCAATGGGGATCGACGCCGGGTTGACGGTGGACAGCAGGTTCTTGATGATGCTCTCGTCGCAGTCGACATCCAACAGGCCGCCGATGACGCCGGGGGTCCTGGAAGGGTTGACCTGCTGGACGTAGATCTCGATGGACTTGAACTGCTGGTGCTGGTACAGGTACAGGACCAAGTCGTGGACGAAGTTGAAGCGGTCGCAGACAACCATCAGGGGCAGCATCTCGCTGAGCTTGGCTTCCTTGAGGAAGTTCTTCACCTTCTCCGGGTTGTAGACGCTGTTGTCACGGCAGATGCGCTCAACCTCACGGATCTGTCCCATCTTGGTGGCAGCCTCGATGTACTTGAAGACGACCTCGGGGTCCTCGCTGACGTTGACAATGCTTCCAAGGAAGTAGTAGAGGCCTTCGGCAGTCTTGTACTTCTCGAACAGATCAATCAGGTGCTGGGCCCCGAGGAGCTCTGCGTACTTGGTGGCGATCTGGACAACGGACTGGAGGTTCTGGCGGATGTTGTGCTTCATCATGGCATCGAGGCAATCCACGGACTGCTCGACCGAGAGACGGCCAAAGTACTCGATGAGCCAGTCGGGGTTGAAGTTGGGCGAGCCGGCAATGTTGATGACAACACGCTTGATGGCCGCGGGGTCCTCGTAGAGCTCCATGGCTTTTTGCAGGAGACCGGCCTGCTCGCAGAGAGAGGCAATGCGGGCTTTGTCGAAGTAGGAGAACATGTCGTTCCCCAGGATGGCATCGGCAACCTGCGGGGCGTTGACCAGGTTCATCTCCAGCAGGCGGGTCTGGAGGTGGCCCTGCTCGGGCTTGTTGTCCTTGAGGGCGTCGAGCAGGAAGGCGGTGGCCTGCTGCACCATGCCCTGAGACTGGAAGATGTCCACCGCACGCTCGAGGTCGACCAGGGACCCGCCCTCGTGGTTGGCCAGGGATGTGGCGAACTCGGCGCCCTTCTCCGGGTTGACGCGGATGATGTGCTGGAGGAGCTGGACAAAGTCGGGCTGGTAGCTGGCCTGGGCACAGTACGGGAGGATCTTCTCGAACTGGCCAGTCTCGGCGAAGCCAGCGACGACCTTGTGGGGCACATTCGCCTTCAGGTAGACGGTGAGGGCCATGGCCATGTCGTGGGGGCGGACCATGTCACCGAGCTGCTCGGAGCACTCGAGCTTGTTCTCGCCGAACCACTTCTGCAACAGCTGCTTCCGGTTCTGGGCGAGCACGGGCTGGGCGAGCTCGATGGTCTCGTGCTGGTTGAGCGAGCCCTTGTCGAGGAGCATGCCGAAGTACTGGAGGATGTGGGACATCTGGCCGGGCTGCTGGGGGAGCCGCTTGAAGCGCTCGATGGTCTGCGGGGTCCTCAAGAAACCGCGGGGCGAGTTGGCGGCGACCTTGGCGGCTTCTTGGTAGTTACCGTTGTTGAAGAGCTGCTCGAAGCGCTGCTGGTAGAGGTTGTCGGCACCAGGAAGGCCGGCGCGCGACGCCAGCTTGAGGGCGAGCTCGGTGCCGTGGCTCTCGAGGACGTACGGGACGATGGTGTTCTCGTCGGCGCTGACGAAGAGAACCTGACCTTTCCGGTTGATGCCGAGAACACCGCTCGACTCCTTGTCGCCGCAGGCCGTGAAGATGGTCTCGCCTGAGATGCGGTTCATGAAGATACACGTGGCCGTCTCGAGATCGTAAAGGTGGATGAAACCGTACTTGGTGATCAGGTAGATGATGCCGTACTTTTGCGAGACCTGGAGGGCGACGGGGAAATCGTTGGCAGCTTCTGGCGGAAAGAAGACGTCGACAGCCTTCTTGGAGAAGACCGGGTTCGTCTCGGGATGGTCGACCTCGACAATGTGCAGCTTCGCGCCAACAGCAGTGCGGACGGCAAAGGTGAAGAGCTTGGTATCCTCGGGAGCGCCCTCTAGCCGGAGGGTGCCGAAGGCGGCGGCGTGCCCCTCGATCGCTTGGCTGATGCCGCGGTCTTTCGAGTAGAGCTGCATGGCGCCGACGACGCGTCCTTGCTGCTGCGAGATGCCGACGACGACCATCCACTTGCCGTCGGCGCTCGTCCGGTAGTTGATGATCTGGTTGTTCTGCATGGCGTCAGGAGCTGCCCCTTCCTGATTCGCGACGCGAGCAAGACGGAGAGACGGATGGAAGGCATCAGGCTTACCTGGAGGTTGGTGTTGCGGTCGAACACCTTGACGGGGGCCGCCTGGGTTGGGTCAAAAACGTCCCAGTGGTAGATGGCCGAGTCTGTCACCAGGCCGAGTGTTGTCTCGCTGATCCACTTCCAGAAGGCGACATCTTCGCTCATGGTGGTGGACTTGAGCTTCTGCTTCTGCTCGAGGTCGAAGATCTGAAGTGTGCGCGACTGGGCCTTGAGGGCGATGACCTGGCGCGACCAGTGCATTATCGCGCTGTCGGCCTTGATTGGCCGGCGGATGACGTTGTTGCCATTCTTGAGATCGACGATGAGGACTTCGGGGGATGACGCCTCGTCCTTCTTGTCTCGGAGACAGATGAACGAGTCTGATTCTAGAGTCTGTCGCGAAGGGGCAGGGAGAGTCAGCAAGGGACGGGCGGAGGGGGCGAAGGAAAGGATGGGGAGCGCAAGGGAAGGAACGCAAGAGTCGGGGAGTCGGGGAGTCGGGGAGATGGGATGGGGCGCGTACGCAGGAGTTGAAGGTGATGGCGGTTTGGTTGACGCCCAGGCTGCTGAGCTGCAGCAGCTCCTGGAACTTGATGGGCAGGGCCGGCGCCATGGTGAACTTGGGGCGCTGGGCTGCGCGGGGTTATCGGGGAGCAGCAGCCAACTTGTCAAATGTTGTTGCTGGGCGTGGGTGGATTGGGGGGGAGTTGACGGTTGGGAGGATTGGGAGTTGTGACGTTGAAAGGGGGCTGCGGATGGATGGGGTGTGTGTGCGGTGCGTGCGAGTTAGAGGTTACTTGGGAGCAGCGAGTGGGCTTGAGTGGTGGGCCTTGCTTGGTTGGGAACCGGCGACACGAAAGGGCGGAGCCTCGAATTAGCGACACTCCCGCAGCTGTAGCCAGGGGCAGCTCAATCAAATCAACGGGAGGAGTCAAGCGAGCAGTGCAGCAAGAGAATGGGAGAAGGTCTGGAGAGTTGGGGCGTGGAGTTGTGCGCAAAGGTCGCTGCCTGGGACGCGCAAGATGAGGTTGAGGAAAAATGAGGGCGCTCAATCGGGTTTGTTGTGTGCGTGTTGCTCGGTCTGTCCGTCTGTTTGGGTGCGGCACTGCGGCTGGGGGTGACTTTCTGAGAGATCTGTTAAGAGCGAGCAACCCAAAGCATCCATCCATGAGTGGAAGCAAGCTGCGCGACGCAGCAGCCCACCCCCCCATTCCTTGCTGCTGTTGCCAAAATTCCCCAGCCAAACAACGGCCAGCAGCGCAACCAGGCTTCGCCAGGACAGCGTCAGCGAATGCAGGGATCCCGCTTTGGGCCAGTGCACATGTGTCGCAAACCACACCAATCAGACCCCGCTCCCTGAGTCCCCCTTGTCGCGAACCTGGCCAGGTGTGGCAGCTTATCGATAACGTTTTTTTTGGCAAGAAAATTGGCAGAAAGAAGTCTGCTTGAGGGACGGTTCAATTGCTGTGCAGCTGCAAACACAACCACGACAAAGCCGGGAACCAGCTTGCAAACTCGCCAAAATGGGTGTCGGACGTCGCATGAAGAAGCAGGGCCCGCCTGAGCCCCTGTCGGAAGCACACTTCGCCAACCTCAAGCGCAAGAAGGGCCTCCCCGTCGACGACGCCCCGACCGAGGCCCCCTCCAACAAGAAGCGCCGCACTGCTGCTGCGAAGCCCGAGAAGAAGGCTGCCGCCAATGCCACCGCAAAACAGGCCAACGGCTCCAAGAAGGCCTCGGCCGCCGTCTCCAACGGCCAGAAGGCTGCCAAGCCAAAGCCCAAGAAGGCCCCCCAGCCCGAATCCGACTCGGACGAGGAGATGGACGACGAGTTCGGCGCCTCCGACCTCGATGCTCTCAGCGGCTCCGACCTGGACGAGCAGAAGCTCGGCGACGATTTCCTGGGCTCTGACGACTCCGACGACGACTCGGTCTACGACTCGGACCAGGAGACCACCAAGAAGGAGAAGTTCGTCTTCTCGGACGACGAGGAGGAGGAGGATGATGACAGGGAGGAGAAGTTGACGGCCGCCAACATTGAGGGTCTCTCGAGAAAACTTGACAAAAAGCTGGCCCGGGAGGCCGAGGAAAACGAGGCCGAACTGCGCGAGGACGCCCTGCAGACCAACATCGACGACGAGGAGGATGAGCTCTCGGCCAAGACCCAGGGTCTGCTGGCGCCTGACCTCCAGATGCTGAGGACCAGGATAACAGAGGCGATCCGGGTGCTGGAGGACTTTTCCAACCTGGCCCAGGATGGGCGGAGCCGGGCCGAGTACACCAACCAGCTGCTCAAGGACGTCTGTGCCTGTACGTCCCCTAATGCCCATTATCCCGCTTGCAAGTCACGGACCCTCGCGCTGACAACGGATCCCAGACTATGGTTACAACGAGTACCTGGCAGAGAAGCTCATGTATGTTTGGAGAGCCTGCGCTGTCCTCGACGCATTGTGCGATGGCTGAAAACTGACCTCCCACAGGAACCTCTTCCCCCCAAGGGAAGCATTTGCTTTCTTTGAAGCCAACGAGGTGAGTGCAGTCAATGGCAACTTGAGCCCCCCATCCAGCAGCTGACCTCGGCAACAGAGTGCTCGCCCGGTGGTGATTCGCACAAATACGCTCCGGACACATCGCCGCGACCTGGCGCAAGCCCTCAGTCAGCCAACCCCTTTCACCGCATGGAAGAAACATGGGGCTAATTCTTCTCAGTCAACCGCGGTGTCACCTTGGAGCCTGTGGGCAAGTGGTCTAAAGTCGGTCTGCAGGTGTTCGAGTCAACGTAAGGGATCCGCCTTCCGTCATTTACCCTCTCCGTGAAAACAAACTAACATGAGCTTAGCGTGCCATTGGGTGCCACTCCCGAATACCTGGCCGGCCATTACATCCTGCAAGCCGCGTCTTCGTTCCTCCCCGTTATGGCGCTTTGCCCCCAGGAGAACGAGCGTTGTCTCGATGTAAGCTGCAGATGCCATGCCAGGCTTCTAGTCCGATGATGCTAATTGCCCTTCGAAACAGATGGCCGCGGCTCCTGGTGGCAAAACAACACACATGGCCGCTTTGATGAAGAACACCGGTGTCATCTTCGCCAACGATCCCAGCAAGACTCGTGCCAAGGGTCTCATCGGCAACATCCACCGTCTCGGCGCTCGGGTAAGGAGCTCATCTGATATGTCCGTCATCTTGCTCCGGCTAACATGGAGGCACAGAACGTTATTGTGTGCAACTACGACGCCAGAGAGTTCCCCAGGGTGATGGGTGGCTTTGACCGTGTTCTGCTCGACGCACCCTGCACAGGTCAGTACGAGACGCGCTCGGTTTTGGCTTTGCATACTGACTCGGCGCTTGCAGGAACCGGCGTTATTGCCAAAGATCCCGCAGTCAAGACCAACAGGGACGAGAAGGACTTCCAACAATTACCCCACATTCAGAAGCAGCTGCTCCTGGCTGCCATTGACTCGGTCAACCACGCGAGCAAGACGGGTGGCTACGTCGTCTACTCGACATGTAGCGTTGCTGTGGAGGAGAAGTGAGTTGAACGACACTTGGGGTTCCGGAGAGCAGATGCTAACCCTCTTGGTAGCGAGCAAGTCGTAGCCTACGCGCTTAGCCGTCGCCCCAATGTCAGGCTCGTCGAGGTAAGATTTAGACGCACCCCTATGCGGCCATCTTGGACACGGATGTGCTGACCTTGACTAGACTGGCCTCCCCTTCGGTAAGGAGGGTTTCACGAGCTACATGGGCAAGGCGTTCCACCCCAGCCTGAAGTTGACGCGCAGGTACTACCCGCACCTGTACAACGTCGACGGGTTCTTTGTGGCCAAGTTCCAGAAGGTTGGCCCGACCCCGGGCAACGCTGTCCTCGCCAACGGCAAGAAGGACAAGGAGGCGGCCAGCGCCAAGGCGGCCAGCGACGCCGAGGCTGAGACGGTGGATAAGACTCCTATCGCTGGGGAGAAGGCCGATGAGGAAGACGACTTTGGCGGGTTCGATGAGAATGCGGACGAGGATTACATTGAGCGGGCGAAGCGCAACGCCATGAGGAGACGCGGCCTGGATCCCAAGGCGCTGAAGAAGGGTCAGGAGAAGAAGGGCAAGGAGGAGGAGGTGCCGAAGGAGGCGGCCAAGGAGAAGTCGAGCGACAAGCCCAAGGAGAAGTCGAGCGACAAGCCCAAAGAGAAGTCGAGCGACAAGCCCAAGGAGAAGTCGAGCGACAAGCCCAAGGAGAAGGTGAAGCAGAAGGGAGAGGAGAAGGTGAAGGAGAAGAGCAAGGAGAAGAAGGAGAAGTCAAAGGGCAAGGAGAAGAAGTAGGCGATACCACGTAATAGACTGTATTTGTGCCAACTCAAGTGTGCCTGAGGCCGATGCCCGATTCTTGAGAGGGAGGTCGCGTAGCAAAACAGTTTTGCATCGGGGCGAAGCAATGGTCTGCACCCAAAACCAGGCGGCAGGGACGAATCCCTCGTTGCCGTGCAGTTCGGGGCGACGTAATGTACTAAGACAATGCATCCGAAGCAAAGCATCCGACCGCGTGGTCCCAGAATCTCAGCACCTCACTTATGGTCATTCCAAGCACAAGCATCATAGCCCAGCATTGCATCCAGCCAACATCACAGCACCCGACAGCGGGAGCGCATGCAGCTCAACAGCAACAAGCAGCACGTAGACACCTAAACTAACAAGCCAAGCAAAAACGCCATCGAGAAGCGATGGCATCTGCAGCGGAAGATATGTACGTCCAATCATTGCGGCCCTTCCCACGGCGAAGAAGGGAAGAACCGCACCCAAGATCGAGCGCCGGTGCCGAAGCCCCGTCCCTCTCCATTCTGTTCGAAAACCTACGATTTGGGTCGTGGGCCCCCGCGAAGGGGACCTCGTAAATCGCGTTGGATCTAGTTCCGAGAATGTGAAAATTTGCGTTGTTCATGGAGAGGGAAAAGGGAAAGGAAATCGAAGCGGCGAAATTTTTTGGTGGTTTTGAAGGACTGGCGCAGGTGGGGCTGTGGCTGGCAATCCATGTTGTGGCTGAAGCATAGATGGCTGTGTGGCGCGTGCTCTCTCCCAGATCGACGGGTTCGGCTTGAAGGTGAATCACAAGCCGCAAGCAGCCGAGCCGCATCGTGAATTAGCCCAACGTCGATCACTTGCCCGAATTCCAGCTCCAGCCCCTTTTTTGCTTCTCAATCGCTCATTTCCTGCCTCCCCGCGGTCCTGGCTTTTGCGAAACACTCCATACAAAGCACTTAATCGACAACAACATGAACATCAACCAATCACTCCCGCGCTTCCTCCTCCCTCGCCTGAGCTGGGCCAGCCCGCTCTCGTCCTCGACCGCGGCGCCAGTCCCTTTGGCCTCTGCGTTTGTCTTTCACACAAGAAACAACAAGGCCCACGAACCAGCAAGATGGCCGCAGCCGACAACACCGCGAAGACCGCTCCATTCGCTGGGCAACCCGAAAAGGAGGCCCAGCGTGATGCAGGATAATGGCCCCAACACCACCGCCCGGCAAAGAAGCCCGCGCAGCATGGCCGACAGCCCGGCTCTCCGGCGGTCCTTCCATGCCTCGGCCCCCCGCCGCCGCGACCACCACTTCGACACCCTCCGCTTCGTCCAGCGCCTGCAGGAGGAGGGCTTTACAGAAGAGCAGTCGGTGGCCATGATGAACGTGCTCAACGACGTCATCGCCGAGAGGTGAGCCCCCCCTCTCACCTTCCCCTAACCGCCCGCCTTCCGTACGTAGTTAACCCCCGAGGCGACACTCAGCATCCAAAACCTCACGCGCACCATGGTCCCCCGCGAAGAAGCCGCCAAAACGACCTACACCCAAAAAGTTGACTTTGCCAAGCTCCGCAGCGAGCTGCTCTCCGCGGACAGCACCGAGTCCACGGCCACGCGCGCCGCGCACGAGAAGCTCGCCAACGACCTGGCCAAGCTGTCGAGCCGGCTGCGCGACGAGATCGGGCGCACGCAGGCGAGCGTGCGGCTCGACCTGAACCTGGAGAAGGGGCGCATCCGCGAGGAGGCCGTGTCCCAAGAGCTGAAGATCAAGGAGACCGAGACCAAGATCGAGCAGGAGGCGGCCGCGCTCAGGCAGCAGCTGGAGCAGGTCAAGTTCCAGACGCTGCAGTGGCTGATGGGGGTGTGCACGGGGTTTGCGGCGCTGTTGTTGGGTGCTTGGAGGTTGTTGATGTGATTATTTGGGGAGGGTTAGGGATGTTTAGGGGATGGATGCATTTCACTGGCACAAGGCAAAGAGGAGAGAAACGGTGGGCGGAAAGGAAATTGCTTTCGCAGTTCAATCCAAATAAGCGATGCTACAAGACTAACAAGTATATAGATGAAATGACAGAGGAAAACCCCACGGACCAGAGAACGAAGTGAAAAGGTGATGGTGGACGATTGGTGGTGCGGTGCGGGATGGCGGCGCTGCTGCCGTATATGTCTCCAACTATTTACCGAGTGAAGGGATTTTTTTTGTGCCGGATCGGTCTTGTCTTGTTTGTCTCTGCGCCCCTCCCCTGATTTTTGGTAGTTGTTGATGTCAGATCAGAGAGGAAGCAGGCAAGACGAAGAAGAAGAGGGCGTCTGGTAAGCGAGGTGTTGTTAGTACAGGAAACAAGGTGAGTGACAGAGAGTGAGAGAGGAGAGTGAAGACAGAAGAGAACTAACCTAGGCCTCGATGATGGTGCGGGCAGCGTTGTAGATGGCGTGGAGGTCGCGGGTGGCCTTGGTGCAAGCGCCGGCGGGGCCGTTGCAAGCAGCGTCGCGCTTCCAGCACGGCTTGCTGGGGAACTGGATGCACCACGCCTGGGGGTCGCGGGCCATCTTGACGACGTTGCCGTGGTCGATGGTGTTGACGACGGCCATGGCGGCGCGCTTCGCCTGCCAGCACGCACCACCCTCAGCCTCGCAGCGCTTGACCTCCTCGGCGGCCGCGGAGCTGCCGTCGCGCTTCCAGCACGAGGAGCCGACGAAGCGGGTGCAGTAGCGGTCGGGCTCGGCCTCGGCCTCGGGGGCGGCCTCGCGCTTGGAGATGGCGGCGGTCACCTCGCGCTTCCAGCACGGCATGCCGGGGAACTGGGTGCACCAGGCCCGGGCGTCGCGCTTGGCGGGAGAGGTGTCGCGGGTGGCGGGGGAGGTGTCGCGGGTGGCGGGGGAGGTGTCGCGGGTGGCGAGGCAAGAACCGCCGAGGAACTGGTCGCACCAAGGCTCGGCCTCGCGCTTCTCGGTCTTGGAGTCGGTCTGGGGGGCGCCGTAGCCGAGGGCGTTGAAGTAGGCAACCGGGTCGCCATGGCTGGCGGCGATCGCCAGGGCAAGCTCGCGGAGCTGGCGGGCGGCGATGCTGGCGACCTCGCTGCCGGTCTCAGCGCGAGCGGGCAGTTTGGTGTTGGCGCGGAGGGCGTCGGAGAAAGCCTCGGCAGCGCGCTCGACGGTGTGGCAGGCCTGGTCCTCGCCGGAGCAGTACCGCTTCTCCTGGTGGGCGACGGCCGCGGCGTCAACCGAGGCCGCGGCGGCCAGGATGGTCAGGGGGACGGAGAACTTCATAATGTAGAAGAGACCGTGGGTTGAAAAGGGGGTGGGGGGGAAAGTTGAGGTCCTTGCCGTGCTTCGAGTCAATGAGCCGATGGGAGGAGTGTGTGTTCATGTGCTGATGACTTTCGGGGGGGGCTTGTCTGAACTTGATGATCGGGGTCAGGGGAGAAGAGGAGATCGACACGAGGGCCGAGGATGATGGTTGTTTTATAGATGTGGAGTGAAGCGTTATTCAGGGCATTGAGCTCATTGTCGTGGTGGTGTGTATAGGCTCGGGCACCAAAGGCTCGATCGAGGGCGGGACACGACGGAAACTCGTCCTCGCCTCCCTGGTCAAAAGCGGACTGGGGATGCCGCAGGTCCGCGAGGCACCCTTGAATAGACACACAAAAGAGATGTGTATTTGAGAACAGGACTGAGAGCCAGTTGGGGATCTTCAGCAAAGGCATATCCATAGCCCGAAGCGGTAATTGTGTGCCTCGCTAACGAGAGGACCGATATTCCAGCGACAAAGGATTCCGCAGGCGGTCCATGGGCAGAGGGGCATGCTGCTGCTCGACATATCGGTATGACAGCTTGGCGCCCAAGCGTTCTAGACTCGATCGGTGCTGGGGGCGTGGCTCAGGGGCGGCCGTGATGGTGGTTGAGTGTCGAAAGCGGGTTAGGGATGCGAGGTGTGGAGGACGGGTCCCCTTGTTCTGTCCCCTATTCAGTGTTTATTTACACCCCTTTTGGGAAGCGGTGGTGGGGAGAGAAGTGGAACATGCCTACATGTTTTTGCGAGACATCACCTCCAGCTCGCAGGCCCCATTCATCCGCGGTTTCCCTTTTGTTCTCCCTGCGTTGGGCGCCTTTCGTTAGCTGCCTTCTTTCTGTTTGGGTCCTTCCTGTCGTTCATCGGACTTGTCGTTCATCGGACTTGTCATCCATCGGACCTGTTGTTCATCGGGCCTGTCGTTCATCGGACCTGTCGTTCATCGGGCCTGTCGTTCATCGGACCTGTCGTTCATCGGACCTGTCGTTCATCGGACCTGTCGTTCATCGGACCTGATGTGCCAGTTGGACCTCCCAAGCCAATCATGGCCGACTCCTTCCTTGTTGGTTGGTCGGTATCAGATTACAGTTTGCGGCTGCCGTCCTCTGGCCCAGGACGGCCATCGCCTTTGAAAACCTTAGCCTTGATCTGGAATCATCCTGCAATCTTTTCCGCGTTTTGAGAGGGCAGAGGACGCATGTGAACTGACATGCCCGTTCGTTCAAGCAGAGCACCTACCTGTCAACAAACTCACAACTTCGCAGCTGTTCCTATCTTTGGTCTGTTGGCCTCGTTCCACAGAATCACGTCACAGATCACTGCCATGTTACGATCCTAGTTTCTTCTTGATCTCCCACGTCTATTCTCTTCCACGTCTGCTGCGTCTACGTCTATTACCCCATCATATCCTCGGCCGCCCTGCTCAACAGGGATCAGCTGGGCCAGCTCATTTTGAGCCCCCCCTGTCCATCTGTCTCATACCGGTCCGTCGTCACCCATGTCCCGCAGAAACAGGGCTTCGCCATCCAAAAGGAGAATAAACATTAACCTCACACACTCACCTTGATCTCCCAGACCCACCTCCCAGGCGCCCAAACAGTCCCGAGGACCATGAACCCCTCCCAAACAGAGCGTCCCCTTCCTCTATCTGGCCTGCCGTGTAACCTCTCCCCGCAGCACCATCCCTGAGGGAATGGCTGCCAGGCCGCCTCCTAAGGGCCTGCTGCTGCTGCTGCTGCTGCTGGTTCTGATGCGGACGAGGCAATGACGCTTGTTGGCGGGACACCACAGCCGCCCGTCGTGTCACCTTAGGCTGCGTGCCAGGGGCTATTTTGGGCTGCGCTGTCAGGGCTGCCGCACTCCCCACTACTGCCCCGCGTCGCTTCCACTGCCGCTGTTGCGTGAGGATAGTCAGCCGGTCGTCGTCCCTTGCGGCGGTTGGCCCGGGCCTGCACGCCCTAGGCGACGGGGCCGATATAATGATACGGGGAGGGGTGGCCCTGGCAGGGAGGAGAGCAAACGGCCCCTGCCCCTGGCGGCGTATGGGAACCGGGATAGACGAGGGGGCTCTCGCTCCGCTTGGCGGCTTGGGCACGGGAATAGACGAGGGGGCTCTGGCTCTGCTTGGCGGCTTGGACACCGTCACGGGTTCTAGACCTGCCAGAGCCTGCTTGGAGACTCTCGGTGCCGTCCTCGTCCCGGGTGGGACGCCTGAGTTTGTCCCAGAAGTGGGCGGCGGCCGCACATCATCTCTTGTGCGATCAGTGGTGCTGCCAGGCCGAAATGGGACGTAACGCCTCGCCACTGCCTGGCTGTTTACACCTACCTGTTGAGCCCGGGGACCTGCTGTTCGTGCCAGGCTTGCTTGCGTCGGCGACTGTTGCCGCCTTGGGCAGCAAGCAGCCCGAGAAGTGCGGTGGATGGAGTGGTACTCGTTGCCGATCACTCCCTGCTGGGGAGTGACAAGGGCGGCCGACTGCCAGAGAGGAGCATGGCGCGCGCAGGGGACCGGCCTTATCTGTCGGCCGCCTGGGGCAGGAAGGGCAGGAAGGGCAGGAAGGGCAGGTTGTGCTCGGTAAGGGGGTGGCGGGCAAGGCACCGGTTTCCGGCGGATCATGAAAAGTCCCGTGGTCGGCCCCCTCCCCTGCGCTGTGATGGGGAGCCGGTTGGGAGCAAGTGATTTGTGAGGGGGCGAGTTGGGGTAAGTCGTGGGAGGCGCTGTGACAGACCCGAGCTTGTCGACGCGGAGGACTTTGAACGAGCTGGTGTGCTTGGTCTGGCACCGCCGCATGAGCCGTTGCAGGGTTTCGAGCATGGCGTGGCTCCGAGTCCACTGGCCCCCGGTCAGCAGGCTGTTCTGCCAGAGGAACTCGCTCCTCGGCACGGGATTGGGTTCCCCGTATCGCCGCATGTCGGATCAAGAGCTGCGTTTTGGGATCTGGGGTGTTCGGGTTTGTGGTCTTGGTTGCTATGGAGCTGAGAAGGGGGATCATACCGCCCATTTTATGTGCTGAAACCTAGATGCCTCAGACTTCGATCAAGAGCTATCTTGAATTTGCCCTCATGAACAATGTGTGTTGTTCATCGACCCCCTGCTCTCCAGATAACTAACCGTTCTGTTCTTATCAACTACCTGTTCTCCAAGCCATGGGGAGCATGCATTGTTTAATAGCAAGCTGGTGTTCTGGTCAATCGTGGAAGATGGCTGCTTCTCGAAAGCCGTGGCCCCCAGGGTCTTCTGGCTTTGTCAACAGTGCTCAGGAGGCCGTGCCCGTGGACAATGAATGCCAGCTGAGTGGCAGCTGTGGGATCTTGCAGTTTGTTGACAGTCCCAAGGGGCAACGCTCACCATCCTACAGACACAAACATACTGCTTGGTGTTGTTTGGATGACTTCACCTGAAATGTATCAAGATGCATTGGCCGTGCCACATACACTAGTTAGCTGTTTACCCTGGACACTCGGATGAAACCAGATTAAGCGGTAACTACTAAAATGATGGCGCCCTCATGAAAGGTTGAACACAGTTGAGGGAGGAGTCTTGAAACTCGCCGAGGGCAATGAATATTGATAGAGACCTGTTGGAATGTATTGTCGCCGCTGCAGTCATGGTGAACGCAGTCCGTCAGACTCTAAGAACAACTGCTTCAACTACTTGACACTCGTTCAACAAGCAACTTGACCACATAGACTCAGGCCCTGCAATGCTTTCATCCTGTGCTGTTCCAGCACACCTGTCCGTCCCCCCCGTATTGTTTGAAAAGGCCGCCGCCCGTCCCGGCGCAATGACTCTTGTCACTGTGAGCAACCAGCATCACCTCCGGCGCTCATTGTCGCCGGAGACATGTTTATATTCCCGTTCCACACTGGCCCTTGCCATTCCCATCCTTACTCGCCAACTGCCCTCCCCCAAAACCCCCTCAAGAATCCCCCCAACAACCTAAATCAAACCACTCGCAACAACCATGGCCCTCCTCTCCCGCCGCGAGCTCTGCAAGCTGATGGAGTTCGACAGCTGGGCCGACCTCAAGGTATGGCTCTCCGACGTCATCGGCGCGGCCTACCGCGAGCTCAAACGCGACTTCCTCCGGGACTACGACCGCCGCGGCGAGCAGGTCCCCCCCGGCAGCGAGCACATCAAGTACGGCCTCGTACGCCGCTACCCGGAGCTGGAGGCCAAGGTCGAGAAGCGGGTGAGAGAGCTGGAGGATGGCGTGACGGATCGCGTTGTTAATAAGTCGACTTGTAAGCACCCCCTCCCCTCTCGGTTATGTGTACCTTCCCTGGAAGTAAACACCACCATCTATGATGGTTGAGCTGACTGGTGATGTATGATGCCAGGGAAAAACTGCCACCACTACCAGCACTTTGTGGTCAGGGCCATCGCGCTGGACCGCCTCTCGGCCCGCAACAACCCCGAGAAGAACCACATCGCGACTCGCCAGTGGGCGCGCGACCCCGTGAAGCTGGTCGCCATCATGTACGACCTGACCAACACCATCTGCCACGATTAGAGAGCGGTATGTATCCCCCCCACCAATGAAAACAAGCTTGCCACCGATGCCTTTCCAGTCCCCCCTGGATGGGACAACGAGAAAGGACGGAAAAAGAAGCCAGACTGAGATCATCTTAACCACAGGATGGAACCCGCCGAAACAGACCTCCGAACCACAGAGTCGGATCTCCTGCGCTGCGTTTGCTTGTAACATGACTCGGGATGCATTGGGATTGGAGTTAACGGGAGGGAGTTTGCTTGCACACGGCGTTATCTCACACAGGTCAGGTCAGGGGGCGGGTAGCATAAAGGGGCAGAGACATAAACGGGATGGCGCAATAGTTGGTCGGTCTGTGTACTCTGGCGAGGAATTCCAGTCTTGATTTGAAAAGTTGAAGTCCACCTGATATTATCCTGTGAACTTTCTGCTGGGTAACAATATTTCGAGCAAGCCTGCCGAGTTCAGAGGGTATGGTGACTTGATCCCTTGTGGCCGCAGGTGGGAGATGCTCCAACTTCAACACGGGGTTCCTCTAACTATTCAGTGTCACCAACCAGCACATTCATGACATCCAAAGGCTTAGCGTCACAGAAAGAATGGATATCATTCTCTGCTATGAACCATCTGCATCTCTCTCAACTCGATGCAATCTGATGCGCCCAGATCCTCGCAGCGAGGATCCCAAACTCCATCCATGAAAGCCCATATCAGGCGACCTCTCCCAAATGCCCTGCGGCCATGTAGCCCCTAAACCCAAGAAACCGCCAGGCAAAAGAAAAATGGAGGTATATATAGGTACCCAGGCCCAACCGCCAAACTCCTGCAGAAAAGCACATCCCCAGGTCATGTCCCATAACATCATTTGTGTCCCAACAGCCCGCGCAGCCAAAACACAGCGCCAACCCTAACCCCAAGCACAGCCAGCCCACACGCCATATCCCCAACCAACTTGACGACTCACGCCAGATAGCGATACGCCGGGGCGTCGCCGATCTCGATGCGCTCGAGATACTCCCTCCCAAGCAGGTCCTCGATGCGGCGCTTGATCATGCCGACGTCGGGGTTGAAGCGCCCGACCAGCTGGTTGATGACCTCGCTGGTAAGTTGGGTGTGGGTGAGCTCCCGTCGTTGTCTGCGAGTTTGGATGAGTGTTAGTGCAGTCCAGAGAGAAAAGGTCGCGGCGAAGGAGGAGGGGGGTATAAACTGACTTCATGATCCGCACAATGGCGGCATCGACAACGTGGCACCGTGTCTGGTCGTTCTTGAGCTCCGTCTGCTTGCGCTCGTCCGAGTCCTCGACCTTGGAGCTGCTGTTGATCACGGGCGCCTTGATCTTGATGGTCTTGCTGGCGAACGAGGTGTTGAAAGCAAAACGGTCCGTCGTCTTGACGTTCTTGGACATGGGCTCCTTGGCGAGCACGCGCGACTTGGGTGGGATCGACAGTGAGCTGAGGGTGCGGACCAGGTCGAGAGTGGGGATGTTGGTCTTGGCTTGTATCTCTTCAAACGACAGGCTCTCGCCGTCGGCGAGGTGGTTGAAGAGGTCGAGCACGATCATGCCGTAGGTCGACACGTTTATCTCATACCGCCGCTCCTTGCTGAGCGGCCCGGTCTCCTTGCCGGGCACCTTGGGGAACACGCACTTGACGTCGGCGCTGCCGGCGGAGGCGACCCAGGTGAGGATCCTCCCGCTGCGGTCTTTTAGGTAGTACGAGAAGAAGCTGTCCTGGAGACGCTTGATGGAGGGGGGGAAGATGCAGTTAACGATGCCCCGGTCCTCCTGGGTGGCGGCGCCGCGACCCATGACCTCGGGCGGCCAGTTGTTTGTGGTGAGGACATGGATGCCTAGCTCGACCTTTTTGGTGTCGACATCGCCGAGGTTGCGGACGTGGTCGCGGTAGTTCTCCGAGAGGTCCTTGGACAGCTCCATGTCCCTGAACATGCCCTCGAACTTGGCCGTGAAGTGGTTGCCCAGCTCGGCCTTCATGCGGCGCACCAGCTCCTTCTCGACGTGGGTTTCCGACTTTTGGTGCAGCAACCTCCGGGCCAGGTGCTTCTGGTAGTAGCGCTCAAACAGGTCTCGGTCTGCGAGGTACCTGATGAGGACGACGGCCTTCTGGAGCACCACCTCGACGTCGTCGTCCGACTTGCCCTTGAGGCCGCGCTTGAGGCTGTCGTCAATGAAGAGCGAGACAAACTCGGAACTCCTGGAGAACATGTTGATAAAGTCGGAGAAACTCTTTGTCACGGCCGACTGGAGGACAAGGTCGTTCTCAAAGCACGTTGTCGACAGGGTGTCGAACTTGTCCTTTAAGCGCAGCACCTCGTCGACCCACTTGATGGCGGCGGCGGTCTGTTGGGCAGCGGCGCTGAGGGGCTGGGGCTTGGCCTTGTCGGCCCCCTCGGCCGGCTCGTCGGCGTCGGCGGGGGCGGCGGGAGCGGTAAAGTCGGTGTCCCGCAGGGACTGCTCAATATCGAGGCCGAGGTCCATGACGCGGGTCTGGAGGCTGGCCTTGAGGGCGCTCTTGGACTTGTCGACCCTCGAGATCAGGTGGTAGAGGATAGACAGATCCTCGTGGCGGTCGTTGTCGATCATGCTCTTGAGGCCGGTCCCGTCCATGGCGAGGAAGTCGTGCATCTTGGCGACGATCAGCTCCTGGTCGACCACCTTGGTGATCTTGTCAGCGGTGAGGAGTGAGAGGGTGGTCTCGCAGCGGTCCTGCTCCTCGCGCAGGCGGCGCTGGGCGTGCCGGAGCCAGGCGCTGGCGTCGGCATCGCGGAGGAGCTTCTCGCACTCGATCCGGTAGAAGAGCTGGCTCGCGGCCAGGAAGCGGGGCTCGAAGACGGTCAGGTAGAGCTTGGCGTTCTCGGGCTCGTCGTCGGTCTCATAGATGGCCTCGAGCATCGAGGTCGCGTCGCGCACAAGATTCCGGTCAACGATATCACCATCCCGCTCCATGTTGATCAGGTCCAGAACGACGGCATTGAGGATGTCGAAGATGACAAAGGGTCTGTCCAGGTGGTCGGAGGCGCCGCCCAAGCTGTTCCGCAAGATGTGGTCCCTAAAGAGGCCGATGGTGGCGGCGAAGATGGAAGGCTGTCTTGCCTCGGCAGTGTAGGTGCGCTCGAGGTACATGAGGATGTCGGCAATCATGTTCATGGACGTATTATGGTCCTCCCAGGTGGTGCGGATGCCCCTGAGGAACCTCTCTCCCATCTGGCGGCGCTCGTGGGCGCTCGCGGCGGCATTCTGCAGCAGGGCGATGTTGACCAAGTTGCTCGTCACGAGCTCCGAGATGGGGGGTAGGACGTGTGTGCGGAACCATCCTTCCTCGAACGACTTGACATTTTGGTAGAGCAACTCGCCCTTCTTTTTGAGGACGATCTTGTACGAGGCACGGTACAGGTTCTCGAAAGAGAGGCGGCTGGCGTTCTTGTTGTGGATATCGGTGAGGGCGCCGCGCAGGATGTCCCAGCAGGGCTCGAACTCGCTCGCCTCCTTGTTCATTATGGGCTACGCAAGTCAAGTCAGGACGCGGCCGGGAAGCTGGGCTGGGGACGGGAGAGGGGCAACAGGGCAGGGCAGGGCAAGGGGCAAACGGGAGAGGATCTGAGAACAGAACCAGCAGGGAGGACAGGGAGGGGGGGAGGGAATGTACCCGCCGGATGGGCCGGATCCTGTTCGGCCGGGAAGCCATTGTGAGGACGAGGGATTGTTTTGGGCCGTCTCGGCAGGGTATGAACCAAGCTTGGAGCTCCGAGATGTTGGTCGAGCCCGAGGCGAATTGGGAGGGGACGCGAGCGGTGTTGGGTTCGAGCTCGAGTTCGAGTTCGAGAAGGGCTACAGTGGTCGCTCGGCCGAGGGAGCAGAACGGACCGAGCCCGGCGTGGTTCTCAGAGATGAAGGGTTGAATCGAGTGTGTCGGGGGTGCCTGAGGATCAAAGGCAGGGCATCTTTGTCTCGCTCCGGGTGCGTAGAAGTTTGTGGAGGCGGTGCTGGCGTCGGTTCGTGGCTCGGTACATGTACTTGTTAAAAGAAATAAAAGCAGTACCTCCAGAGTCCACACACACACACACACACGAGAAAAGAAAGAAAAAAACCCAAACACAGGCGGTTCCACCGCAGCAGCTCTCAGCGTTGGGGCTCTGCGTCTGTGTTTGTGCTGCGCGGGGATGAGGGTGTGGGTGTCGATGCACGATGCACGATTGCACGACCACAACTGGAGTTCTGTGGTGTTCAGTGGGTGCCGCCTCAGGCTACAGCGCGCTCGGGGTTCAGGCTACCCCTCCAAGCAGGGAGCTGTCGTGGGGACTGTGTGGGTCCCACCCGCTTGGCATTCTGGGCTGGGCTTATCGATAGGAAACTTTTTGGCTGGGCTGCTGAGCTCGACGATGTGGTCCACTGCCAATTCAACCTCGCCCGCCTCAACCATCTGTGGCCCACAACACCCGTGAAGCCTCACCTCACCTCGGCCACAGCACCGCACAGCCAGCCATGGCATCCCACCGCGCCCTCGCGTCCATACCGGCAAGCCTGTCGCGGCTCGCCTCGCCCGCCACCCGTGCAGCTCTCCATCGCCGACAACCCCCCCTCTCCTTCACGACACCCACCGCCACCCTCCGCCTCGCCCACAGCATCCCCCGCCCGCGCAAACCATCCCCCTTCCAGCAACAATCCCAACAACCCACCCAACCACAACAACCACAACAGCCACCAACCC
Organism: Staphylotrichum tortipilum; assembly: GCA_033296695.1. NCBI lineage: Eukaryota > Fungi > Ascomycota > Sordariomycetes > Sordariales > Chaetomiaceae > Staphylotrichum > Staphylotrichum tortipilum. The sequence continues at coordinate 456 of MU855499.1, read as the reverse complement.
CCTCTCCTCCAGCGTCAACCTTCCCCCCAGCCTCACTGCCAACCTCTCCGTCCCAAGGACAATCTCCGACCTCCCGCCCCAACATCGCCTCCCAACCGCACTACGAGCTTACCTTCACCTGCATCCCCTGCTCGACCCGCTCGCGCCACCGCGTCTCGAAGCAAGGCTACCACCACGGTTCCGTCCTGATCGCCTGCCCCGGCTGCAAGAACCGCCACGTGATCAGCGACCACCTCTCCATTTTCGGGGACAAGGGCGGGCCGACCACTGTCGAGGACCTCCTCCGCGCGAAGGGGGAGGATGTGAAGAGGGGCGTGTTGGAGGAGGACGGGGATTGGGAGGTTTGGGAGGATGGGTCGATGACGGTGCGGGAGGGGTGGGTTGAGAAGGCGGATCAAGAGGGGAAGGGGGGGGAGGAGCTGCCGCCCGGGGCGACGTTTAAGAGTGTCAAGGCGG
>MU855498.1:0-49780 GCA_033296695.1 Staphylotrichum tortipilum | reverse complement strand
GGGGGGGGGGGGGGGGAACGTACGCGACCCCGGCCCGGCCGTCCACGCCCCCGGCTGCGGCAACGGATCCATGGACGGCAGGAGCGTCCACTCGCCCTGGGGGGAGGGCGCGACCGCCGCCTGGATATTGATGTACGTCGGGGCAACAATTGTCGTCTCGTTGGTCGTGGCATTGGTCCGTGTATCTGGCGCCGTCCACCCGCCCGTGGCGAAGGCGTACCACGACCCGGAGCCCGGGTCGCGCACGACACACGGGTCGGGGAAGTCGATGTTGAGGAGCGGCGACTTGGGGATGCGCGTTGCTGTTGCTGTCGCTGCTGCTGCCGTCGTTGTCGTGCTCGTTGCTGCGACTGCTGCTGCTGCTGTGTCTGCAGCTCTGTCTGCCGTCACCCCAGTCGTTGCCTGTTGAGCCACCGCCGCAGCCACCACCGGGAGCCTCGCCCTCGGCGAGTGAAGGACCAAGACAAAGAAGAAATAGGCTGGTATCAGCAGCGGGATCATGATGGCGAGGCGTATGCGGGGACGGTGCTTGCGGAGCCGCAGGGGAGAGGTGACTGCTCGGATCCGGAAGATCGCCATCGAGAAAGAGGAGGGCGAACGGGTGGCGGTCGCAGGTCAATCTGGGGACGGCAGGCCGGAGGACTCGTCCGCATCCTCGCAGGGTTTTCGCGGGGCTCATGAGTGGTGGGCTGGGGCGACGGGATCACCAACGTGGCCAGGCCAGGCTTTGGCGTCAGTGTGGTTCGGATCGTGTGTCCAAGCAGCCCGCGCTCTGGCCAGCCGCGGCCGCACGGGGTCTTGTTTGGACAAGGCACTCCATGGGGAGCAGGCAAATCCTGTGCGGAATGGGACCAAGGTGGGAACCTGAGGATCATAGTTCGTCTGTCCGCCTGCAAATTTCTGCATCCATGCGTTGAGGCAATCGTGTGGAGCTGCCAGCTGTCAATGGCCTCGGTCCTCGTCTAGAGTACAAAATGAGCTGCCTGGACACACTTGTTAGCCCCGAGTCTGGCAACCATGAGATAAACAATGGGGACTTGGCATCAGCCACCGCTTTCGAGTCCAAAAACAACACAGAAGAGCCAACACTGGCTCCTAACTGCACACCAACACCTGAATGTCATCCCAACGCTGGTTCCTGACCGCATCCCAACACATGGATGTCGTCCCAACGCTGGTCCTAGCTGCATACTACCACCTCACTGCCACCAACTCACGTTTCACCCACACACCACATGCCAATCACAGCAAACGGCCCCGACCCCCTTTCAGTCACCCATCTATTTCTACCACCTGAAACACCCTTTGCATTAACAACACACACAACTTCCATATCAGAAACAAACACAGCCAGAAACGCCAATCATTTTCCCGTGGTGCAACAGCCAGCAAAAAAACGCCTCCTCCTCCATCCAGAACAGATTAGAAGGAATATCCCCCTGCCCCCGCCCTCAGATCATACACTCCCTTCCTAATCGCTCTCATCATCCTTGGACTTCTTCTTCTCCTTCTTCTCCTTCTTTAACCGTTTCCGCTCCGCCTTCTCCTCGGCCGTCTCGCCCTCGTGCTTCTTGCGCTTCTTCTTGTCATCGTCGGCCTTCTCCTCAGCCGCCGGCGCGGCGGCCTCGGTCTTCTTCTCCGGAGAGGCAGCGGCGGGGGCGGCCGCCTCCTGAGCGGCAGCACCCTCGCCCGGCGCCGCGCCGTAGTCCTTGTAGCTCTGCGTCCACTTGGCCGGGGTGGCCTCGTTGGCGCGGCCAAACTTGTCCAGCTTACCGTCCGCCTTGAGCTTCTTCTTCTCCATGGCGACCGGGCCCAGGCCCCAGCGGCGGGGGTACAGGTCGCGCTCCATGATGCAGCGCTTGACCTTGGCAACGACGCCGTGATCGCATGTGGACATCCTGCGCGACGGTCAGTCAGCAAAGCTCCCCAGTTACACAACGACAGAATCGGCGACTTACTCAACGGTGCTCATCTGGGCGATGCCAATGGCGATGGCCTCGCCCTTGGTGGTCATGAGGACGACCTCCTCGTGGGTGTCGATCTCGGCGTCGTACCGGAGCAGACCCGGCAGCATCAGCTTGGCGCCGTAGCAGACGGCGTTGACGGCCGAGTCCTTGACTACGAGGCGCTTGTACGTGCAGAGCAGCGTCTCGAGCGGCATGATGACCTTGCGCAGGTACGACTCGTCGCCGCCGTTGTCGTACTGCCACTGGGCGTCGAGGACGTCGTGCAACGTCACGAGCGAGCCGTTGTCTTCGGACATGACACCACTGCGCACGCGGCGGAGCTCCTGCATGTGGGCACCGACGCCGAGCAGCAGGCCGAGGTGGACGCAGAGCGTCCGGATGTAGGTGCCGGCCTCGCACGAGACCCAGAAGACGCCGAGGTGGCGGTCGTTGTCGAACTCGATCAGCTTGCTCTCGTGGATGGTGCGGATGCGCAGCTGGCGCTTGACGGCCGAGATGAGGGGCGGGCGCTGGAACAGGGCGCCGGTGAGGGTCTCGAGGGCCTTGGCGAAGGCGGGCTCGCCGCCAGGGATGGTGTCGTGGAAGCGGACGACAGCGACGTACTCCTTACCAGCACCCTGCTGTGCCTTGACGAGGCGGGTGGCGCGGTCGATGCAGACAACTGGCACAGGTGGTTAGCCTCCATCCTTTGCGCCCCGGAGGAGAAAAAACCAGACGGAACATACTCAAGCAGCCAGTGACCTTGGGATCGAGCGTGCCGGAGTGGCCCGTCTTCTCGACACTAGAAGCACCCAGTCAGCACCACGCCCCTCTCCCCCATCACCCAGTTCCTCACCATCGCCACCTACCGAAGCATCCTCTTCAGCCACGCGACGACCTCGTGCGACGAGGGGTTCGAGGGCTTGTCGAGGTTGATGACGCCGCTCGAGATGTACGACTTGATGTCGCGCTTGTAGGGCGACGAACCGTTAGGGATCGGGGTGTAGTGGCCGGAGCGCACCAGCAGCTTGTCGTAGTTCTTGAGCAGCAGCGGCCAGGTGCTCGTGTCGAGCGAGGGCACCGTCGCCTGCGGCTTGATGACGTACTGGTCGTCATCCGCGCCGGCGCCCTTCTTGGCGAGGGCGGTCGAGTCGGGCATTGTGGCAGGTTGTCGGGGTGCGGGTTGGGGTGTTGGTGTGGTGGTTTGTTGATCTGGACCGTCTCGCGCGTGGTCTTCGAGATGTCGATACAAACACGCCAACGGTTGCCGAGGGCGCGTGTCTGAGCGGGCAATTGATCGAGTCCCGACAAGAAGGACTAGTTTATAGGTGGAACGTGAGGGATTCACGCGTCGGCCGGCAGGCTGGATCGAGTAGTCGGACAGTCGCCGTTCGATTTTCCACCGTCTATGGTTGTTGCAACTCCAAAGCTTCAATCCATCAGCCTGCCCCGAAATTTTTTGCACGACCAGGACGTGTGGGGGGGTTGCTAGACTCGGTCCGCCCTAGCCGGTTACAGCTAGTCGATGGGTCTTTCACGTGCCGATAAGATCAAATCGCTCCAATAAGCGCTCAAAGAGAGCGAACACCAACGCCTAGCGCCACCAGTATCGTGGTCTGGCGATAAGTGCACCCACTTCCTCTCAACACAGCAGAGAGCACTTTGGACAAATGAACCATTTGTGAGAGAGGCATGTACATGCTCTTGAGCAGACACAGACTTTGTCAAACTATCGAGTGGTTGGTACAGGACAGATCCCGCCTGTCCAGAACTCGCAACAACATCAGCACGACACTCCCTATTCGCCCAGGATCGCTATCCTCCCTCCTCCCAATGGGATCCTTCACCACGATAATATCCAAGCATCGCGACGGCCTGCCAAGCGGCGGCGTTCCGGGCATCCTCCAACTCCCCCATCACCTCCTCCTGACTCCGGGTATTATGTATGATGATGTAGACTGCAAAAGGAAACCCAACCCACCCGGCACCTCCACCCCTATTTTCCCTCCCGATTACCTCCCTCTCCTCCTATGAAGAAGGCATGTACCCCCTCTGCGGATGCGCCGCCCACTGCCCCTGCATGCCCAGCCCGACACCCGCGCCGGGCACCGCCCCACCCTGGCCATCCGACCCCGGCCGCGGGCCGTACTGCCTCCCATACCCCGGGTGGTGCAGCACGGGCGCCTGCGGCGGGGCGGGCATCCGGTATGGGTACTCGTACTGGCGGCCCGCGACGGCGTCCACCTGCCCCGTGGCGTCGCCGTACGGGCTCTCGACGACGTCGTGCATCTCGTACGCCTCGTCGCGCTCCTTGCCCTTGGACTCAATGGAGTAGCCGTTCATATTGAGGTTTGATGGCTTGGAGTGCAGGCTAGCATCCTCACCGCCGAGCGCAATGCCGACGGCCATCTCGTTCTGCCGCTGTTCGTGGTGCGAATGCATCTGCATGAGCATCTTCTCCTGCGCGATGGTCGGCCACTGCGTGAAGGCGGGCGGCGGCGAGCCGTGCGCCGGCGACTGCGCCTGGATCATCTGGTCGAGCTGCTCCTGCGTGGGGAGGGTCGGCCACTGGGCGGCGCCGGGCCCGCCGGGGCCGCCCTCGGGCCCCGTCACCGGGCTGTTGTACTGGCTCGAATAGGGGCTGAAGTAGCGCGGGTAGGGTCCATCCGTGGCCGCGCTGACGGGGCTCTCGCTCTCCCACCCGCGCAACGGCTTCTGGCTGACGGGGGTCTCAAACATGTCGCCGCCGCTGCCGCCGCCGTCGTAGCGCGTCTTGGGGTGCGGCCAGGGCTGGCCGCCGTGGTGGCTCTCGAGTTCGCGCAGGAAGGCGCGCCTCTTACGCTTGCCGTTGCAGATGATGAAGACGCCGACGGCCAGGAGGATGAAGGCGAGGCCGCCAAAGGCGATGCCGACGCGCGCGCCGAGGGAGACGGGGCCGTAGTCAGGGTCCGGTACCGACGCGTAGGAAGTCTCGGGCGTTACGATGGCGATGGGGGTGGTGCCAAAGATATCGCCCTTGATCGATACTGTGGTCCCGGGCGCCGGCTTCTGCTCGCAGGCGGCCTCGAGGACGGTCAGGTAGTTGTTCAAGTAGATGCCATTGTCGAGTGGCACAAGGCACGGCCCGCAGTGGGGAACCATGTCCTGCCTCCATTGATGACAGTAGTCGTAAGCCCCGACCGAGGTGGTCAGGTTCTGGTAGTTGATGCCGTCCTTGAGCGGCTCGCATGCCGTTCTTCACGGGCTGTCAGCTGGGCTCCCAGGGAGGATGGTACCGCAAAGGGCGTCATGGGGGCGGCGGTGTGTCTCACTTTGTGATGCATGGGTTGACCTCACCAAAGAGGCAGTTTGACATGCTGAACCTCAGGTTATCTGGGATGGGGGTTAGAAGCGGACTGGGGAGGGGTGGCATGGCCACAGAACCAAGGAGAAGCGAGCACATACAGAGCAGGGCCTGGGTGTCTGATTGCGACCCCGAGGAGTAGGTGCTGGTGAGGAGGCAGTTCATGCATTGCTCCCACACGACGCCATTCGAGGTTCCTGTAAGGGTGCCGGCATCGCAGGCCAGCTCGTCCTTGGCGGTGGAGGAGAGGACACTGCCGCAGAACTTGGAGCATGGCGAACTGGGCGAGGCGAAGAGGGACGCTGCCAGCGGTGCGGACACGACCGCTGTGGTGAGGGAGAGACGGGCGGCGCCGATCCGCATCGTCGCGTGTGGTGGTGCTCGCTGGCGCACACGGCCAGAGCTCGAGGGCGTGGTGGTTGGCGGTCGGTGGTGGTTGGAAGGATCCGGAGGGAACAGCCCTGGTGGGCTTTTGGTGAATCCGGCCCGGCGGACACGGTCGTGTGGTTGGAGGGGCGGGGAATGCAGTGCTGCAGCTCCGGGAGGACGATTATTGCCGCAGAGGCAGCGTGTGCGACATACCGACCGCAGGTTTCTCGAGTAAGCTTCCGGTGGGAGGATCGACCGTGCGTGGGATGCGGAAGCTGGCTGCTGGCGGTATATGAAGCGAAGGCAGGCCAGCGAGATGAGGCAACGAGACAGATGAGACAGATGAGACAGGCTTGTCGAGGCGAAGTGACAAGTTTGCGCCGGGGAGTCGGGGCACAGAAGCCACCGTGCCAGAGCTGCGCGCTTGGCTGATATCAAACCGAAGGCGTGCCTCGTTCGGCCAGGCTGATCTGCTGCTGGTCGCTCGTACTCGCAGATGGCCAACAGGTGTGACAGTGATGGGAAGAACGTGAGGGTGCGACGCGCAACTGTTGTGCTCGAGGGGCAGGGCGCTTGGCATCTGCCGCCCCAGCTCATCCCAGCTCATCCCAGCTCGTCCCTCCCAGGGCCCCAGGCCAGCAGCCCGGACCAGGCCGCGAAAATGCAACTGTCATGGTCCCTCGGATCGACCCTGGGCTGCGCTGCCCGTTGCTTGAGTGTCCTTGGCTCGAGTGTGCATGTGTGTGGTGTGGGTGTGGGTGTGTGCTGGAGGGGAGGCATGCTTGGGGTGGGAGGGACACACCCCACTGGCCACAGCTAAGAAACGGGAGGTATGCCGCTGGACGGCACAATCAACGCTAGCCATGCATGTGCTCCGAGCATTGGCCAATGGCAGGGCGGTGACCGCTGTGCTTGCTGCAAGGGCCCCTGCACTGTTCACAGCCCCCACCCATGCTGCCGGCCCTGATTGGCTGTCACCTTTTTACCCGTGACCCACTGACCTGCCCAAGCTGAGCAGCCCGAGGCCGACGGAATTCTCCTTCACTGTCCACGGCCACTCAGCGGCCTCTCAGCGGCCTCTCACTGGCCACTCAGCGCCCCTGGACACCGTGATCGGCTGGCCCCCATCTTGTGGCCACCACTGAGCGAGGCCCTGCACCATCGGCAAGTTCTCTCTCTCCCAAGGTCAACTTTGCTGCGCCGGCTGCATGCCTGCCTCGCCTCCCCCGCCTCTCCAGCTGGTTTCACCGCAGGCAGGTTTGCGTCGTCGTGCAGCAGCCAGTTTGCCCTGTTCTGCCCTGGTGTTCGTCGGGTAGGGCGGTCCCTTCGTGGGCCCCCCCCTCATTCTCCCCCTCCTCCCCCCTCTTCAACCACTCAACCACCCCTCCTCCTGCACGGCACCCCCGCAGCCAGGGCGACGGGAAGGAGCCTGATCCCTAGCTCCCCAGACAGTTGGGAAGGAGCCTGATCCCGAGCTCCCCAGACAGTTGAGAATGGCACGGAGTAAGATCTCACCCGGAAGCTTGGTCCGATGTCTGCTTGCCGGTCAAGAGCATGCCCTCTTTGCGTATCCAGATAGACAGCAGCCCTGCCATCTTTGCCACCATTCAACCCCCTCCCCCTTCTCAAATCGGCCCGGGCTTGCACCTCTCAAGGCGGACCGGGCTGTCCCGAACGCCTGGACTTGCAGATGCGCCGAGGCCCTGCATGCAACCTCGTTATCACGCCCCATTTACCCATTCCAGCCTCGAGAAAACCAGGTAAACTCGAGGCCAGCCGTCGGGTCGGTCGTGAGTTCGTGAGTGGATGATGCCTCCCCCAAAACACAGGAGCGCCGGCCCTCTGGCCATCCGCAGTCGCAAGTCGGTAAGAAGGAGCCCCGTCACATCAAAGCATCGAACAGCCATCTCCATCACGAATCCTCTCGGGCTCCATCACGGCGGCAGCCCAAACCGCCCGCGTAGGTAACTAGTTAGGCCCTTCTCGACCCTGCCCTTGCCGGCCGCCGGGTGGGAAGCGAGCGGAGTGGGTGTGATGGGCACACTTCAACTTGAAGATCGTCCCATCCATCCAACCCGCATCTCGCACTGCCCTTGCGTGCCCGCACCGCAATGCACCGCACACGCGGAAATGCCGGCAGGGAAGCAGACAGACAGTGTGAGCAAGCTTTTCCGTTGGGGCGGGGGAGCGGTCGGGGGCCGGGGGAGGGTGTCAGCACACTGGCGCCGGCGCTTAGAAGGGTTGCCTTCACCGGCAGGTGCGGCGTGCATGAGCGGGCTCATGCAGGGATGCTCAATGTGGTTAAGGCGAGGGAGGGGGGGTGGTGGTTGAGTGGTTGTGGTGGTCAATAGTGGGATTGATTGAATGTGAGTTTGGCATGGAGGAGAGTGGTGATGCATGCGTTGAGGAGATGGAGATTATTGCGCGCTCGATGCCCCTTTTCTGACCCCCTTTTCTGACCCTGGCGATGATGGTTCCACGATCGAGGCATCTTGGCCAAACACAGCACCGAGTCTCGCGCGCGCGAGGCAATGGGGCCACTTCACCGCCGTCGGACCATCTCGAGTTCATTTCACTGCCGGCGCCTGGTGGTGGATGAAGTGAAAACAAAACATGCGTAGCTCTCTTGATGCAACGTACCCGTACCTCGACGTAAACATGCTAGCATCGTGACATCGTGAACATCAACCCTCAGCCCTAGGACGACCCTCTAGCCGCTTTCCAATCCCATTTTCCCTCCCCAAAGTTGAGTACCAGCCCCGTAAACAAACCAACAAAAAATCCAAATCACGCCGTAACCTCCACCCCCTCCCCCTTCACTAACAGCCCTTTGCTCGCGTCCCCCAGTAACGCCTCTTCCTCCACCCCCCCACATCCAACCGCCCTCCCCTTGATCCCCTCGCCCTCTCCAACCAATCCCCCCTCCAACCCCCCGAACAACAACCCCTTACCCGCCTCCTCGACCTTCCCCCCAATAACCTCATCGACCCCCACCCTCACAACCCCCACTTTCGCTTCATGCCCCTCCACCCCCTCCCCAAGATGCCCATGCCCCTCAATAACCTCAGAGAGATGGTGTTGATGGTGGTGGTAATGATCCGCAAAAGTCTCAACCGACGTCGCCGACGTCGCCGACGCCCCCGAGCATAGGCTGGGGGTTGTCGTTGATGCCGAGGTGGTGGTAATCACGGAGAGGGGCGAGGGTTGGCTGTCGCGCTGGGGTTCGCGCTCGCGGAGGAGGGTGAGGGGTGTTTGCGTCTCTTGCGTCTCTTGAGAAGGGGGGAGGGTTGCTGGTGATGTTGAGGGGGGGAGGGTAGGTGGGAGGGTTGTTGTGGTGGTGGTGGTAGTTGTTGATGATGATGGGGCTGGGGTTGTGGTGGTTGAGGTGGCTGTGGGGGGTAAGGGGGGTAAATTGCAGTTGGTCAGGGAGACGGTTGGGAGGGTTTTCTCTTCTGTGAGTGAGCCGAGGGTCGTATCCGGTGTGAGGGCCGCCTTCTGCGATGCCGGATTCCCGGTCGGGGGTTGGTCTGATACGCGCCGGCCGCGGGCAGGCAGGGACGGCGGTTCCTCCGGCTCCGGCTCCGGCTCCGGCTCGGCATCCGAGTAGTCCGAATTCGGCTGCGTGTCCGGGTCCTCGGAGAACAGCACCGGGTGCCGGAGGCGGGACTGCCTGCGGCGGCCACGTCGTGGCCGTTCGCTTGCCGCGTGCTTTCTCGGCTCGTCAAGCGGCTGGTGCCGCGGCCTGACGGGCAAATCAAACTCGCGAGAATATGAACCGTAGCTGGTGCTGGTCTCCGGGGCGTGATGGTTCTCCCACTCGTCACAGTCCAGCTCGGCAGGCTGGAAAAAGCGCAGAGGGCTCGAGTTCCGCGACAGGTTTCGCGACTTGGTCGAGGCTGGCCGGTCATCGCGGGACGACGCCCGGCAGTCGAGCGAGGAGCTCGGGCGGGCGCGGAGGCCCTCTAGGACGAGGGCTAGATCCGCCCAGTCGCGCGTCAGGGGTGCTGGTTCGGGGGCCGCGTCGAGAAATGATGCTTGCAGGATGTCCACCTCTTGGTCGGCGGGTTGGTCGTCGAGTTCAAAGCTGAACGTCCGGCGGGGTTCAACGGGCAGTCCTCGGTTGTAATCCAGAGAATGGCGCAGAGATTGAGCCAGCAATGGCTGATACTGCACCTCGGCCATTTCCATCTCTAGCTGCTCATCCAACACCTCCTTCCCCTTCCCCTTATCCACCCTTTCCACCCCCATACCCTTCTCCTCCATCTCCGGTTCCACCCTCTCCTCCATCTCCTGTTCCACTTCCACCTCCTTCCCCTTCTCGTACTCCCTTTCCACTTCCTCCCCCTCCTCCCCCTCCTCAACAACATCCTCCTCCAGCGCCGCCAGCGTCGGCTCATGCCTCCAAAACCATCCCGGCGGGCCCTTCGGATCGATCGGCGTCGAGCTCCACCCGTCCTCGTCAAACGGCGTGATGGGCGTCATGGCCGCGCCGCCTCCAAACACGGCCGAGTGCGACCCCCCCTCGTGGTGGTGCCACGGGTACGGGCTCGCCTTGCCGGACGGGAAGCGCCAGGGCGAGGCGGGCGTGGCCACGCGCGCGGCGGCCCCGCCGCCGCCCGCAAGTTTGTGCCGCAAGCGATGGGTGGCGATGCCGGTGCCGGCGAGGATGTCGTCGGTTACCGCGCTGTCGATGGTGCCAAAGTCGTCGAACTGTGGGCGCGCGGGGATTTGGAGGCGTGTGGGTGAGCGGCTGTCGGTGGGGGTGCCGCCGGACTCGGTGGACTGCGCGAGCCAGGGGAGCTTGGGGGAGGTTGGGCTGCGCGGGCTGTTGAGGGGGGCTGGCACCCGCTCGAGGAAGGTGGTCACGATGTGGGAGGGGCCTTCGCGCTCGTGTTTCGGGGGGGTGGGCACGGCGGCTGGCTCTACGCCAGCGGGGACTTGCTCGGGGATATGGTTCTCGTCCTCGACGGCGTCGGCGTCGGTCAGCTTACTCTGGGGCGGGAGGCTCGTGTCTACCATCAAAAGATCGTTGACGCTGCGGCCGAGGACGCCGTAGACAAAAACCGTGCCGTGCTTGATGCCGATGACGGCGCTGGTGCCCGTGTAGGCGGCTTCACCCTCGGTGCCGGTCCGGTTGCAGAAGACGACGACGACCTCCTCCTCCTTGTTGGCGCAGATGACGGGCTCGAGACGCTGGACCCAGTACACCAGGGTGTCGAGGTCGGGCTCCTCGGGGGTGCGGCCGAACTCGCTGGGGTGCTGGTGAGTCTGCCAGGCCATGGACAGTATCACCAAGTTTGCCTGGGCCTCGATGATGTGGAAGCCAAACTCAAAGGCGTCCCAGGGTGCCTCGAGTTTGTAGGGGCTGGGGGTTGTTAGCAGTTGCGCCGGGGGCTGGTGGCCAGTGGCGTATGAAGAAGAGCTGACTTACTTGAGATCAGTGCAGATGCCCAGCGCGACGTTCCCCAATGCGGGTATCGACTTCTTGAAGAAGCCAGCGCCGCCTTCAAGGGCCCAGGTCTCGTCGGTGTAGTAGAGGAACGACTTTCTATAGTTCCCCACCACGTCACCGTCGCCATTGTAGACGAGGGCCGAGTTGTAGTACTCGGGGGACGCGGGCCATTGTGCAGACACGTCGACCTTCTCGGGGTAGCCGACGACGACGGCGCAGTCATGCTTGAGGGCAATGTTCTGCGCCCACAGCGACGAGATGCCCGAGCCAGCCTGCTCGAGGGCGGGCGCAATGTGCTGCAGTGACGCGAAGTTGTAACCTGCGATGTCGCGTAAGTGGGAGACCGCCCAGTGCGAGTTCATGGGAGGAGGGGGGCAAAGGGTGTAGGGGAGGGAGGAAGAGATGATGATCACATACCAGTAAAGGCCAGTTCCGGGAGAACGAGCAGGTCGAGGCCGTCCAGGTCGGCCGGGTCTGCCTTTGCGAGGACGGCATCGGCGCGGTCGAGATTGTTGTGGACGTCGCCCACGCGGGGGTCGAACTGCAGGCAAGCGATCCTCATGGCGCAAACCAACTCCTGGGGTCCAACGCGACGCAACCTCGCTCCCAGACACCAAACAACAGCCGACGACGTCCCTCGAGTCTCGGAAAACGAAAACGAGATTCAGGTTCGCTGGGTCTCAACCGTCATAACAATGGCCATAGTGTGTCGAGTGACAGGGTGTAAAAGGATGGGATTCAAACAAAATATTGGCCGAACAGCAAACAGGCAGGAGGGATGAATCGATAAGAGGCAACCTGGATGGGGGGGCAAAAGGGGGGTCCCCCCTTGGCCGTCCGCCAGGAGGGAGCGGCACAGCCGTTTCTGGACAACTTGAGAATGTATTTTTGGACGCTGCAGGTTGCACGGGTCAAGGCTCAGGCTGGGAACGCTGCGGATAGGGCAGGCCAAGTCTGCGCTAGAGCGCGGCGACGGCAGGGACCCCAGGGATGGCACCAGAGAAACGGCGCTGGGCACGTCCGCTGATTGGGGGAACTGGGAGCACCAGCCCTGTCCTGCGCTGCAGCAGTGCCGAGCGCTAGGCGCCAGAGGGCGAGTGATGTGTGACGGCGCTGCTTGATGACGCCTGCGAAGCGATCTTGCGCCCAGGAAAGTTGAAACAACGGACTGCGTGTCTGTCCCCCTCCTGCGCCAGCCACTGCAGAAACAGAACGAAACGAAACGGAGCAGGGAGGGAGATGGGCGTCGGGTCGAGCACATGCTCTAGTCGGGACTAGCCGATGTTGGCAGACCTGCAGGTTGAGTGCATCTCGACGCTGTGTCGAGAGAGGGAGGGTCACAGGATGGTATCGAAGGAGGTAGATGATCCAACAGGAAGCCACCTCAGGGGCGGAATGAGCCGGTCGACGACGCGCGGGCAAGGCGCAAGCCAATACTTGGAACACCGAGAAGGGAGGAGAGCCAGCATTTTCTTCTGGGGTTCTGTTAGCCGCGTTGGCTGGGTTGGGCTGCGTTTGTTAGCAGCGCCTAATGAAACTGTGCCGCCGCCGCCCAGTTGAGACCAAGTCTTGCGAAGCCAGCGCTCTTGCTCCCTGTCCCGCATTTCCATCCCGGCTGTGCGTCTTGCGATCGAGCCGACTGAGTGGCTGACGAAACAAGGTCCAAGGGAGCTCCCGCCGGGGTCTGACTGGGAAGAAGCAGGCAATGGGGCGAGCGAGGAGCGAGCCGATCGAAGATGTGAGGGCAGTGATTGGGCAAGATACAGCAGGTCATGCGGGGATGAGATGAACAAATGCTGGCTCATGGCGGCCCACAGCGGCCCGCTCAGCGACCACCAGCAAGCCTGATCTCTGGGCAGCTCTCTCGCCCCTCTTCTTCCCACAACAAGCAACAAGCGAGGACGAGGGGCCAGAAAGACTGGGCCACGACTAACCACCCACACCCGACCGGCACATTCCGTCCCTCGCATCGATCTAACGACCAAGTATTGCGGCGCAATCCTGTTGGCCGAGATTCGGGGCAGTCAACAAACCATGAGGGGGCCACGGCAACAGCGGCCATGGAGACAACGTCGCAGTCCACGCCGCCTGATGCCCTGCCGCGGTTGCCGTGAAACTGGGGGCTTGGTTGGCAGCCAGCCCTCCTCCATTCCAGAGCTCCAAGGTGGGCGAGCAACACAGGCTGCTCGTTGATGCTTGCTCCTTGGCAGCGCCGTCAGATAGCGACCGTGACAAGCGAGCCACCCACCTCGAGTGCTAAATCCAACAGCACCACGACCACCTCCCCTTGATTAAGGCTCCATGTCCCGCTCCCAATTTGGCCTGCCTGACCTGCCGGGTAAATTCCCCTTCTAAATCAGGCCGTCGACCACCTCGATTCTGCGACCTTGGTCCGCATTCGACCTCTGGCTGACCTCATCCGGGCAAATCGAGAACGCCAAGGTTACCTCATGCCATCTATGTTTCCAAAACGGCATTTCCCAGGATAGCAGCGGGTGCAGTACAGACGGCTGCGCGGCATCGGCTACGCTAGATCCTTCGCTCAGCGGGAGGATGCTGTGCAGCATCGTGGAAAGCCTGCGATAGGTCCTCCCCCCACCCTCACCCTGGCCCCTCGCACCACCCCTCATTGCCTCGACGAAACCGCTATCGCGTTTGACGACCCCAACGACGATTCTCGGCAAGGCGTACTGCGAGCCATTCGCCAACCCTGGTGGAATTCGCCCATCGGGTGTGCTGCCGGGAGACTCAGACCTTGTTCATCCTCTCCCGCCCCCGCCGCCCCCAGGTCTCGTTCAAGCCGGCCCCCACGCCAGCCACCCACATACTACTCCCCGCTCGTCCGGCCCTCTGGCATCTGCCACCTTCGATGGAAACTTGCCAGCCATCGCTCACAAACACTCCGCCTGGCCAACAACCCTCGTCCAGGCCATTCCGTATCCCGCCCACTCCCCTTCATCACATAGCCCACTTGCACATAGACACATACCGAGGTGGCCGATGACGGCCTCGCCGGCACACCTAGGTGCCCTTGTGAAGCTGCGGCGTTGCGCGCAGGTCTCGACCACAGTCCTGGGCCACCGCCCCCATCAGGACACCAACTTCTCTGGGGATGCTGACGCCTTGCAGGTTATATTGTCTCGGCACCACCTCGTGCTTCTGTGTAAGCGCTGACACCATCCTCCAGCTCTGCCGGCAAGTCGAAATAGCCGCGATCGACGCCATTTCCTGCATCTGTGTCTTCCTTCAGAGCGAGGATACCACTCTGCGCACTTGTTGACATCTTGGATTGACATGGCCGCCATGTGGCCGGATGGCTGGGGACCTGCGTCTAGGCGCCCGCACCCACACCCCAACGGGCATGACGTCGGACTCTCGCGGGTAGAAGGATCGATGGCCGGCGGCGCAGGCCGGACGGTCTTTGCCGCTCTTGCCCCTGAAATCATGGATCAGGGATGGGGGGTGAGTGAGCACCGGAGGCACTCGCTCGTCTTCCCTGGTGTCGGAAACTAAACACCACCAACACTCTCCTCCCTCCCAACAACCATCGTTGCGAGCGAGCGAGCAAGCAAACTTGGGTGGGGATCAAATGTCACAACACACCCAGGAATCACAGGGTTCGCCCAACAGGCGACCCGTTTAAGCGCGCCGGCGCTTAACTGTCCCGCCAACAGCGCCCGCGGCTCGGGATGGAGGGGTGACATTGACGATGCTCGGCTTCTGTGCCGCATCGTGGTCAGCGGTACCACCCCGACCCTCCCTTCCGTCCTATTCCTGTTCCTGCGTAGACCCCCCCAGGCACGGTAGAGGAGGTGGGCCAACCTGACACCGCCCCCCGGAACGCCGCCGTACCTTGCACTCGGTTGGCACGAGAGGCAGAATAGAATCGGCCAGGTCCAGAGGCCCCCTCGCTCGTACACCCAAACAAAGGCCAGTGGACCAAGTCCCAGGGGCCCTCGACCCGGCCTGTAGTCATGCGGCTCGGTACGCCTGTGCCTTCACTTAAATCCCATGTGCTCCCGCACCGGGGGGAACCAGTGTCGATCATCGTTGCCGCGGCCGCCTCCTTTTATTTCTTTTGTTGTCCCGGTGCCATGGGTAGTATATGATGAATGCCGCGCTTCGGCTGAGTCCTCGGGTTACTACTGTACATCTTGATCAGCAGCAACCAACCCACGCCACGGCCCTGCCCGCCCTCGAGCTCACCAGCTCCACGTTGACCATCAACGTTGTCGGCACGTCGACGGACCAGGCGTCCGTCGGCCCCATCAGCCTCCCCAGCTTCTTGCCGCCACCGTCGCGTGCTCTCACGCCTGACGGGTCCGTCCCCGCCCTCGCCATCGTGGGGATCACCGTCGCAGCGGCTCTGATTCTCTTTGGCGCGGTTTTCTTGGGCTTTTTCTTGCACCGACGGGCAACGAAGCGCAGACGAGCGGCGGCAAATATGTACCCGGAAGAGAAAGAATATCGCGGCCTGGCTGGCACCCGGCCGGATACGCCCTCCTCGACATCCAGCCTCTCCTCGTTGTCAACACGGGCCCTCCTCGACCTCGGATTCTGCGAGAACCACGGGCTCTGGGGCTCACCCCAGCCCCGCGCTCTACCTCAAACCTGCCCCCTCACCCCGCCCGACCGCCGCAGCGTCGACACCGTGTTTGCACTCCGCTTCTACACCCAGTCCACCCAACACAAGCACCATTCCAAAGCAGCAACCCTCTCCATCGCCGAACTCCCTGCCACCCCGCTCTTCCAACCCATCCCCCCCCCCCCCCCCGCCCCCCCCCCCCCACACCCCCCCCCCCCCCTCCCCGCCCCCGACACCCCCGCCCAAGGCTGCCCTCTCCCCCCGCCAAAAACAGCGAAACCGAGCCAGAAGAAACGGAGCATATCTCAACCCCGCCGGCGAACCCTGGGTGCGCGTCCCGCCCCCCGCCGCGCCCCTCCCCTCGCCCCCTGCGGCCTCCACACCGGCGGGGAAGGGGAAGCAGAGGCCTACCCAACGGCCCCGGCCGACGTTCTCGCTGTTTCCGCCGCCGGTGGGGCATTATAAGCTGCAGCAAAAGCAGGAGATGCTGCAGAAACAAGCTGGGAGGTTGAGCCCCCTCCCTCTTGCCTCAACCCAACAACAACAACAACAACAACAAGAGCAGCAGCAGCAAGGGAAGCAGCAACGAGAAGACCAGAAACAGCAACAGGTGAAGCAGCAACAAACAAAACGCAACTTCTCCCGCCCCGCCCCGCTCGCCCTGCTCCCCCGCGCTGCGGTCCCCCCGGCCCCGGCGAGCGCGCCGCTGCGCTCTACCCCCGCTTCCCACCCCTCTTCCGGCCCCAGCTCCGGCCCAAGCCCAAGCTCAGGATCGGGACTAGGTGTCGGCTTAGGTCTGGGTCTGGGTCTGGGCCTAGCCGCAGGCGTGGGAGCAGCATCAGGCGTGGGAGTCGCAGTAGGCTCGTCATCCTCGTCGTCGTCGCCGCGTCTCAACGCCCCCCTCCCCACCCCGCCGGGCATGACGACGCCGCAGGGGACGCCGGTCACGACCGAGTTTCCGCCGCCGCCGGGGCAGGAGCGGGAGAAGATGGGGAGGAGGTCGTTGCCGGGGCGGTGGTGGCGGTCCCCTAGGTTGGTGTGAACAATGTACTTGTAAGATATGGATAGGTTTGCTTGTGATGAGGGATGTGGGTGGGTTTGGTGTTTGGGCGGGGACTGAGGGGCGGTTGGGTGGCTGTTTATTTCGGGATGGGTTTTTGCTACTCTGAACTAGGGGAGTTGGGGGTTATCGGAAAGGGATGGTAGGCACGGGGGTGTATAAGGTAGAAGGGAACTTCAGGGAGGTGCATCTGGTTGGAGTTATGGATGGGAACTTGGTCAAACAGGGATGGGTGTTAGAGGATGGGTTTACATTGCGTTTGTAAGTGTGTGTACTTGTATTTGTACGTCAAAGTGCGCTGTATTGTTAGCGATAAAAGCATAGTGTGTACACTGATTACCTCCACCTTCTTGTTGAGTCTTTCATGCCTTCAAAGTCATCTCAGACAGGTTCGCTCAACGTGAGGTTGACTTGGCTTGTGACAGGGTCCACATGTCTCAAGACCAGACGAAGCGCCCAGGGGCCTCCCTGCAGCGGCACGTGGGAGTGGGAACCACCCCTGACGCCGCCCCACCTCCCGCAACCAGACATCTCCACACCTGCAAGACCAAGAATGACTCAATCGCATCATTGCTGCAATCTGCCCCAGGCAAGTGAAAAAAATCAACCCCCAGGCCCCCTTTGAT
Source organism: Staphylotrichum tortipilum (assembly GCA_033296695.1). Taxonomy (NCBI): domain Eukaryota; kingdom Fungi; phylum Ascomycota; class Sordariomycetes; order Sordariales; family Chaetomiaceae; genus Staphylotrichum; species Staphylotrichum tortipilum. The sequence continues at coordinate 32,399 of MU855498.1, read as the reverse complement.
AAACCCACTCTCGACTGTCTCTGCTCAACAAACGAAACGCACAAGCTGCGTGGCGCAGCGGAAGCGCGCCGGGCTCATAACCCGGAGGTCACTCGATCGAAACGAGTCGCAGCTAAACGGTTGTTTCTTTTTTCGTTTGTGTTTCTTCACCATGCCAAAGACTGGGCTGGTTGTCTTTTTGCAGCCCCCTTTCACCCACAATAGGTACAAATCCCGTACCTTCCCCCTCCCGTTCACCATATGCATGCCTTACCCCAACCCGAACCCTCATACCATACTCCGTACCTCCCCCAACCATGATGCTTGCCCGTCCAACCCAAACCCTCGTCATACCATCCCCCAACCATCCTCGTCACCCCCAATCCTTCTCATACAAGCCCACCCCCAACAAAGATACTCGGACTCGCGGCAATCCTCACCACCACCCCCTTTCCTCCCCCGCCCCCATACCCCGACGCCGGCGAGAGCAAATCCCACTCCAACCCACCCCCATCATCATAACCATCCTCAATGTAATACCCACCCTCCTCCTGCCAGGAGGGCTCGTCAGGGGTGTAGACGTCGACAAAGATTGGTATTGCCGAGGGCGGGTCGCGGGGCGTCGTCCATGCGTGTGAGTAGCTGTGTAGCTGGGAGTAGTCTGTCCGGTGTGGGAGAGGAGGGGATAAGAGGTAGGTGGGCTGGGGTGGGGTGTGAGGGGACGGGGAGAGGTGGTTGGTGATGATCTGCTCTGGGGGGAGGTTTGTGCGAAGGGAGAGTTTCGGGCGGGATGGGGGGGTGGGTTGTGCTGTTGGTGAAGGGTTGAGAGTGGGGTTGGTGTTGGTGTTGGTGATGTTGGCCGTGGGTGGGGGCAGGTTTGGGGTGGTGTTGTTTGTTGTTGGCTGGCTGGCGCGGGTTCGGGCAGAGGGCGCGAAGCCCGCCGGCAGCGTCGGGGAGTCGCACCCCGTGGTGTCGCCGCCTGGGCGCGGGGGTCTGGGGGGGTTGTCTTCGGGCTGCGAGTCTGGTGCTGCCGCTGGTTCGGGGTCTGATTCCGAGTCCTCCTCGGCGGCGTTGATGAGCTTGCCGAAGGGGGGCTTGGCGGTGTCGACGACCAGGAGGTCTTCGACGCCGCGGCCGAGGATGCCATAGACGGACACCTCACCGTTCTTGATGCCCAGGACGGTGCTGGTGCCGGCGTAGGTCGCCTCGTCCTCGGTGCCGCAGCGGTTGGCGAAGACGACGATGGTTTCGTCGGCGCTCTCGGTCCGGATGACGGGGGTCAGCCGGCTGACCCAGTAGGTGAGGGTGCTGAGGTCGGGGGCGTCCGGGCGGGACAGGAAGCCGACGCGCTCATCGTTGGTCAGCCAGGCCGTGGATAGGATGACGAGGTTTGCGTGGACTTTGAGGATGTGGAAGGCGAATTCGTAGGCAGTCCAGGGGGCTTCGAATTTGTAGGGGCTGGCTCGAGTTAGCTGTGCTTCTTTTATGGTTCCGACGCTTTTGAACTCACTTGACATCCATACATATTCCCATGGCAACCTGCCCAAAGCTGCCCAGGTCGCCGCCGTAAAAACCCTGGCCTTCGCGCGCCCAGGTTGCGTCTGTGTAGTAGAGAAAAGACTTGCGGTAGTTGGCTAGTCTCTGGCCATCGCTGTCCACGACAACGAGAGCGTTGTAGCACTCTGACCCGGGCCCTTCTGGGGCCGTCTTCTCGGGATATCCCACGGCAACAGTGCAGTTGTACTTGCGGGCGGCATCGGCTGCCCACTGCGCGCTCACACCAGAGCCCGTAGGCTCGAGGTGGGGTGATATGTGCTCTAGTGACTTGAAGTTGTATCCTGTGTACCGTTAAGTCGTGCTCTGGCAGCCTATCAGGGTTCACTGCGTCCATACCGCTAAAGGCCATCTCGGGGAGCACCAGCAGGTCCAGGCTCTCGAGGTCGGATTGGTCTGTCTTTGCGAGGACTGCTTCGGCGCGGGCCATGTTGGACGGGGCGTCGCCTACCTGGGGCGCAAACTGGAGACAGCCGATCCTCATGGTGATGGCGGCCCGAGGTGGTGCTTTATTTACTCATGCGCGAGGCGAGGGATCGTGTAACCGCCGAGTGATATGGGTGGGAGGGTGTGGCTGGTGTTCTTGTTTGCTTCCAGGTTCTGTCCCAGCACTTGCTCACGCGCTCGCAATTGAAGAATGCCTTCCTGCGCCGTCAAACTTGAAGATAAAAAATGCAACACGGGCAAACAAATATCAGGTGTCAGGAGGTAGTGTCCCAAAATACACGCGCGGATATTTTTATCTCGTCGTCGTGGATGCGCCGAGGTCGAGCTGAGGCGCAACGGCGGCGCGACTTCAGACGATGTAACGGCGCTGGCCCGAATTGGTATTCCAGGGGGTTTTGGCGGGGCCTGACATCTGAAATTACCGTATGGCATGAATGGTATGGTAACAATCAGTTGGTGGCAGTTGAGGCGGGGTTGGCTGTGGGGCCAAGGTTGGTGGGTGGGGACAGCCCAGGTGGGGCTTGTCACGTCCACATCAACGCAGCTTCGACTCTTCCACATGCTCCCTCATGCTGCTCCTCAATCTGGAACTCAACTAAACACCTGCCGGATCTGCTACCTGGCTCGGTCCGCGTCAGAAGTTTGTGGGGGGTGCGGGGGCCGTTCCGGTTTTGGATGCTTGCATGATTCCAGAGATGGCTCCCATGGATGTCTTCCATTCGAGCAGCGGGCTCCCATGGACCATGGATGGCTTCCAGAACATGTTCCAAAGAGTCGGCTTTCTCAACTTTATGATGTGGTTGACGACTGTGGCCCACTCCCCCAGTGATGCTACGATGCCCATGCCGACAAGAACTCCTCCCGAACTCAACCGTCGGCATGGCCCTGGTCGATGATAACCAACACTGCGTCCTCTCTGCACACTGACCGTACCTAGACAGCATCCCGCAGCCGACAAGTTTTGCAATCACACCAAGGAATCCTCGGGGAAGTCATCTTCTGGCTCAACGGCATGGCAGGGACTGGGAAGTCCACTATATCACGAACGGTTGCGCAATCTTTTGCCGACCGAGGACTTCTCGGTGCCAGCTTCTTCTTCAAGAGAGGCGAGCGAGGCAGGGGTAACGCAGCCCTGCTGTTTACCACCATCGCCACACAACTTGTTGCCAAAGAACCTGATCTGGCGCCGTACGTCAGGGCCGCCATTGAGGATGACCCTTCCGTCACGAGCAAGGCATTGAGAGAGCAGTTTGAGAAGCTTATCCTGAAGCCGTTAGGAAATTTGAAGGGCGGTTTGGGCGGCATCAAAGAAGTCGTCTTGGTGATTGACGCTCTTGATGAGTGCGAGCGGGATAACGACATCAGAGTCATCATCTACTTGTTGTCACAGGCAAAAGCTCTGAGCTCGGTGTCGCTAAAATCATTCCTCACGAGCAGACCCGAGCTACCCGTCCGACTCGGCTTCAGCGACATCGAAGGCAAGTACCAGGACCTGGTCTTGCACGAGATCCCAAAGCCAATTATCGAGCACGACATCGCTACGTTTTTGGACTTTGAGCTCGCAAGAATCCGACACGACTATAATGCTGTGTCTCCCGCCGACCGACAGCTCCCGCCGGAGTGGCCTGGTTGCCATGTCGTCCAGGCCCTTGTCGATATGGCCGTTCCGCTCTTCATTTTTGCAGCCACAATGTGTCGTTTCATCCGAGAATCAGGGTACGATCCCCGCCAACAGCTCACACATGTCCTACAATACCAGTCAAGGACCGACCAATCCGAGATCGACAGGCTCGACGCAACCTACCGTCCAGTCCTTGATCGGTTACTTGTGGGTTCTGAAGCCGCCAAAAGATCTGCTATAGCCAGATTTCGCGCCGTGGTGGGTTCGATTGTACTCCTCGCTGAGCCGCTCTCGATCCGATCCTTGGCTCGGCTTCTTGACGTTCCAGAGGACAACGTTTTTCACCAGCTCCAACCACTCCACTCTGTTCTTAGCGTGCCTACCTCTACCAAGTCTCCAGTCAGGACATTCCATCTGTCGTTCCGCGACTTCCTCGTTGATCGACAAGAGAACTACCCATTCTGTATTGACGAACGACAAACTCACGAACGTCTGGCGATCCGGTGTCTGGAGCTGCTCTCGACAGGCGATAGACTCAAGAAAGACGTCTGTGGGCTCCGCCTGCCAGGGACACGCCGGTCTGAGGTCAACCAGGACATCATCGACACCAGCTTGCCGCCCGACATGCAGTACGCCTGTCGGTACTGGGTCTATCACTGGAAGGAGAGTAAGTGCCTGATACGGGATGGCGACCTTGTCGACCAGTTTTTGAAGCGCCATCTCCTGCACTGGCTCGAAGCTCTGGGAATCTTGGGGTGGATCGCAGAGAGTATCGAAATGCTGGACAGCTTGCTGGCTTTGCTCGATGTATGCTGTTGTTTTCGCTATGCTCTTGTATAATGTACTTACTTGTGTTTCTATAGGAGAAAGCAAGCGACAAGGTCTCGGCGTTTCTTTTGGATACCAAGCGAGTCATTCGAAGTCATTGCTCTATTATCGACATATGGCCTCTTCAGGTCTACTATTCGGCTATCATGTTTGCGCCACAGCAGAGTGTCGTCCGAAGGACGTTCCGAAATCAACTTCCCGTCTGGCTTGCTCTACCGCCAAAAGTTGACTTGGATTGGGATGCGTGTATGCAAACGCTCGAGGGCCATACCGACTCGGTCACCTCGGTCGCGTTCTCCCACGACTCGAAGACGCTCGCGTCGGCATCGGACGACCGTACCATCAAGCTCTGGGACGCGGCAACGGGCAGCTGCACGGCGACGCTCGAAGGCCATACCGGCCCGGTCTACTCGGTCGCGTTCTCCCACGACTCGAAGACGCTCGCGTCGGCATCGGACGACCGTACTATCAAGCTCTGGGACGCGGCAACGGGCAACTGCACGGCGACGCTCGAAGGCCATACCGACTTGGTCACCTCGGTCGCGTTCTCCCACGACTCGAAGACGCTCGCGTCGGCATCGGACGACCGTACTATCAAGCTCTGGGACGCGGCAACGGGTGGTTGTCCGGCGACGCTCGGTTGTACGGCAACGCTTAAGATAGGCAGGGCTGTTACCCACCTCGTGTTTGACAAAACCGGTTCTTCTCTTCTTACAGACATTGGTACTTTTACACTAAATAAGCTGTCATTGTTACCAACAGCTTCGACAGCCACGCCTGCCCTTGAAGTATCAAAGGCAAGGTCTGATTCCCTTCCGCAACATGTCAATCGTTGGGGCATTGGCCTCAGCGAGGACAATGCGTGGATTACTTGGGACTCATACAACGTTCTATGGCTGCCGCAGACATACCGGCCGACAAAGTCAGGTATAGCAGAAGGGAGGAAATTGGCTATCGGATGCCCTTCAGGACGAGTCTTGGTTTTAGCATTCTCTCAAGACACGACCCTAGAGCGCCTGTTTTGGCTCTGCAGGGTCTGATGGCCGGCCCCACTGTATTTCACTAGACAGACGGCATCACCAGTTCCCACAGTTTGTTACGCACGCAGGAGGGAGAGAAAACTGGTGATGATACAGCTCCTATTGAGCCCCGACTAGGCCAAGATGATTGAGGCCTTCCGCCGAGATATGCGCCGCTGCGAGACCGAGGAGGGGAGGTTCCATTATTTGCTGAGGCGCGATGCCCTGCCGCAGTACACGCAAGTCGGGGACCCTGCAGAGGCCTCGGCCACCCGCGGTCAACCCTAACCCTTGATGCCCCTGAGCATCAACGACTCCATCAACAACCCATCGACGACCCCACCACACTCGCCCCCTTTCTCCACTCAGTGTCTTCGTCTGGTCAGACAAAGGCCATCGCGACACGCAGAGCATTTTCTCTCTTTTCCTTTGTCACGGGCACAGCCCGTGCCATGGAGCAAGGTGTTAGGGTTAGGGTTGCACACTCGAGGTGGGGGTCGTCTCCCGCGCTGCGGAGCCTCCCACTTCTGGTTCCTCGTGCAACCACAAGAATTACAAGCAGTCACCAACATTGCCATTCCAGCCCGTGATACAAAGCTTCTCGGCCGTGGATGGGTGGTGGCCACAATTTACCCCTTGTCCATTTTTTCTTTTTCGTTCTTTTCCATTTATTTATTTTTATTTTTACCGTGGGGAAAGTATTTATGCCTTCACCTTCGTTGCTTCACCTTACTCCCAGTTCGTCTCATACTTTCATCTCATTCTGATCCGCAGCCTTGAGACATGAAAGCGCCACAATGACTGGACACTATCCGCAGACACTACGACTCACTCAACCGTCTAAACAAGGCTCTATTCCTTGGTTCAAACTAGACCACTTGATTGTAGCTACAGAAAGAACGGATAACTCTAATTGTAGTATTTAAACTCCCCAGCTAAGCTCATCGCACTTACTCGAGAATCTGTTAATTAATAAACCCCATTCTTGTCTTCACCGTTATGGAAAGATGCTCCCCCTATTACCCGTCCCCCAACACCACAAGACACCCTCTTCACGCACAACCGGTGTAGTAAACCGGCTCATTCTGCGAGTCTCCAAGCAGCTGCGCGGCCGAGACCTTCTCGAACCCAAACCAAGCGTCCGTTCCATTGGCGGTACTGTGCCAGTCAGCCAACATTACCCTCTCGTATCACCCCCTTCACTCAGGAATAGCTGAATAGACTTACTAGCAAACCGTCATGACAGCGCTGTCCCCCTCACGGTTATGGCCCCACGAGATCCTGTACTTGGGGTTCGCATCACATGGGATGCCGTAGAAGCTGGCCGAGGGGTCGCTGCCGGGCGACGAAAGCAGACACGCCTGCTCCAGGCCGGTGTCGTTATCGAGGATAGAGAACTGCCAATCGGTCTCGTTCTTTTCGATGTCGGGGTCTGCGGTTCGTCAGTCAACCCCCACCCCTCAGTCAGATAAGAAAGAGGAACGTACACCTCGTCAGCCCCTTAATCTTCCACTCCTTCCCCTCCCCCCTCCTCTTCTTCATCCCCTTCATCCCATTGCCCACCCCAACATTCATCCCGTCTCCCACCATCTTCACACCCCCCACCACCCCGCCCACCGCCTTCACCCCAGCGAACCCAAATTCAGCGTTCCCCTGCCCCCCCGCCCCGTCCGCAACAACCAGCGACAGCGCCTGCAGCATGCCATCCCATTCCCCGCTGACGGTGTACTCCTCGCTGACGGTGTACTCCCCGCCGACGCCGTCCACACCAGAGGCGGTGTCTTCGCCATAACCAGCGTCGGTGGAGGAGGAGGAGGAGGAGGTGGTGGTGGTAGTGGAGCATGGCAGGGCAGAGAAGGGGAGGAGGGAGGTGGGGAGGGTGAAGGTGCAGGTTAGCATGCCGTAGCTGGCGGCATTTTCCCAGGTGGCATCGTCGGCGGGGGTGTCGGCGGCGGAATTGTCCTGGGAGTTGTTGTTGTCATAGGAGGAGTATTCTCCGTAGGTGTTGTCGTTGTCGTTGGTGTAGGTGTCGTCGTTGGCAGCGGCCTTGGTGTCTGACAGGGTGAGGGGCAAGGTGGAGAGGGTGATGGCGTACGTGCAGGGTTCGCCGGCGGACTGGCAGTCTATGGGGAGGTTAGTGGGTAGCAGGAGAGGGAAGGAGGGAGGAGGCCGTACTGCGGGCGAGGGAGTGGATGGACAAGGCGTTGAGGATGTTGGTCGAGGCGGCTGCGGCGTGGAGCAGAGGGAGGAGGAGGGGGAGGCGGCGGATTGTTGGGTTGGCCATGGCTGTTGTTGATGCTGGGGAAGTGAAGAGGGGGTGGTTGTGAGAGGTGACAGGACAGAGCTGTTATGACGATGCTTGGTGTTTTGAGGGCGTATTCACGACGCGATGGCCAGTCTGGAATGCGGTCGCCGTGCTTACTACCTCGCTCCTCTTGAGACATGGTGAGGAGGCCCGATTTATATCCCGTACAAGAAGCTACGATGCGATATGTGATGGTTTGCCAGGGGGCGGGTGGAAGACAGCAAGCTCCGAGATATTGTTGTTGTGTCTCGACCACTCCTCTCGGCCATACCTCGTATAAGCGGGTGCGACCATGGTGTTGAACACAGATTGAGCACAAGACACGATTTCGTTCTCATTTTGACCCTCGCCGAGAGCCGTCCAGGCGAGCTGGACCATCTTTTGCCGTCCAACGGCGAGCAACGGCCATGTTTCGGGTACGTGCTGGGGCTTGAATCTCCCCTGCGTGGCTAAGATGACTCGTGTACAAGGGATAATTGTTGTTTCAACCAGCAAGTCGCTGGCGAGGGAGGGCTGTAGGTATGCTAAGGAATACTCGACAGTTATTTAGGAGGGCAGAGAGTACTATGCATGAAATACATATGTAAAAGGAACAGGAGGGCAAGCTGCCCTGACTCCTTCCCCCGTCATCATTGGGCGAAGAACGCTGGTGTTGAGAGCCATCACAGCAGTGACAGTGAGTACAAGTGGATGACTGAACGTCGCCTTGTGTTCGGCCCTTGCTCCCTGACTGCCCACAAAAAGGCAACGAGGCGCGATAGATCGGTTTACCGAGGCCACCACAGCCGGCGGGTGTTCTGGGCTCGGAGCTAAGGGCACTCGGGTCGGAGGAGGTACTTTGGATGGCCGAGGGAGGACAGTACTTCTCTGGAGGCGTGCTTGGCAGGAGATGAAGCCGGCGTGCCTGGCGTACGCCCTTGGTTGATGGCATACAGTCCAACCCTGGAAAGTTCGTTGGCGCGTCGCTTGACGACCAGGGCCCTGGTCAAAATCTCCAACTTCACCACCAAACAACGTATTCTGTTGCAGAAAAAAAGGTTCGAAAAAAGAAACCCGCCGTTTCTCTTCTCGTCTTTCTCTCTTTTTGCTTCGAAGTGGTTGTTTGGTCGTTGAGTTGAAGGTTCTTGAATCTCGGACCAGGGCCTCTGTCAAAAGTCTCGCGACAACAAACGAACCAGCATTGCACTGTAATATTACTGTGTGCTCGTCCCTGGAGGTGGTCCTGGAGGAGGATACCTAACCTGAGTGAGCAACGGGGCGAGACATGGGACACGATCAGCACGGGACTTGATGTCTGCTGAATCTCGGGCACAACCGCCTGCCCCTCGATGGTGGTCACACGACAGCCTCGTCTGTCTGAGGGGGTTCTGCCTGCCTCCTTCCGTTCGAGTTGTGGAGTGCTCCGTAGAGTATCCGTAGGTAGTCGAGCACTCGAGGCCGCCGTCCGCAGCGGGGCTCGAGGCAGAAGTACGACATCCACAGCAGGATGTGGCAGAGGGAGAGGCATTGATGAGGTTGCATCGCCACCAACCTCCAGGCAGGGACCGAGACATGTGATGGCGCAAGCCAATGAGACAAAAGCCACGGGGTTGAGCAAGGGGAGGCCAATCTGCACGCCTGCACTTGGCCGGTGTGACACAAACGGGGGCAACGCGCTATGCTTGGCGGGCAGGCGGCCGGTCTGCCTGGTGGTGCTGGATGAATGAGGGGGAGAAGGGAGCGAGGAGGGGGGGAGCGAGGGAGCGAGCAGATAGGCGGTTGATTACTCCGTGTTCGGCATGAACGTATGTGTTTGATGCCCCCATACGGCCGCAAGGCTATGTCCACGATGGGCACAGCACGGCGCAGGCAGACGAGAGAGCCCCTTGGGTGGGTGCTCATGAAAAACCTGAAGATGGCATCCAGTGAATTTGGAATTTGCCGGGTTGCGCTCCAGCTGGCAGGGGGTTTTCGACCCAAGTGGGGTTTCAGTGGGCATCAGCGGGCATCACCTGTGATAGCGGCCGGACTCGGCAAAGCTTGACTGTCTTCGCGGGCGGGGAAGCGGAAGGGCGCTGGTCACTGGCGAGTTATCAGGGCGTCCTGGGCCTAGCTGCTCCCGACAAACTGGTTCTTAGCGCCGGGTGTCACCCTCCTAATCTGCATTCTGCAGTGCGTTGTGCCCATCACCTGCCCATTAGTTCCCGTGTTGTTGTGGTGGAGTGTGGTGTGTTGTGGTGTGTTGCGTCGCGTCGTGAGGTGGTGGTGTTTTCCCCTTGCGCGTCAGCCACTGCTCAAACCGGCAAACCGGCGGGGCAATGTTGATGGTGTGCATTGTTTGGATGCGAGGTGATGAGATTTTGATGAGATTGAGTGACGAGATGGAGGAGGGTTGGAGGGGAGATGGGGGGACGAGAGAGGGTCTCAGTGGAGCCGGAGGAGTTCCCGCCTGATCTCGACACCCCCAGGCCCCTGCTAGGCCCTGCTAGCAGCACGGGAAGGAGGGACCAGCCGAACGCCATCAGCCTGCCCCACAACTGACAGCCAACACTTGTTTTTCCCTCACCGGCTTCCACATTTTGGCTGCATTTTGGCTGTGCGCCCTCTCCCACGCCTCATCCATGGACGATGGACCACCTACCTCAACCACCCAAAACACAATCTCACGACGCGCAGCTCCCGCTTCCGTTCCCGTTCCCGTTCCTCGGCCCGCCCCCCAGTCACCACGCATGCTGCCAATGGGACCTCGAGGGTGAAAGGGGAAGGTGAACGGTGAACAGCAACAGCAAGCGTGAGCCCATGGTTGACTCTTACATCCCTGGCTCTCGACAATTGCCCGCCTCTGCTCTGGAATGGAAGCCTCCCACTTTGCCGCCGCGGGGGGCCACGTGTGAGGCGGACAGCTCGCTCGGCGAGTTGATTCCCACGCCAGCGCCCCAAGGCAGAAGGCAGTCCATCCCTCAGCGGAATTGTTGCGCATGCGGTCAGCGTGATGACCTGAACCTGAGACTCGCTGCGCAGTGTCAACTCCGTCCTCTGCTCTGTTGCGGCAGTGCAAACAAACACCGATGCCGATCTTCATGCCGACCCCGACGCAAACGGCGGCGGCACCTCGAGCCATTGCCAGAGCCATTGCCAGCGCCGTTGACAGTGCGTCTTTCAACACCATGGGTAAAGTCGAGCCGGAAAACACCCCGGACGCCCAAACGGGTGACTGCCCATGGTGTTACACAGGCCATGCTCTGGACACGCGCCGCAAGCAGCCTGGTCTGGTCAGTCTAGTCGAAGGGCACAGGGCCGTCCCATCCACAGCTGTGATATCACGCCTGCAGCGCTTGCTTGGCGGCGCCGAGCACAATCGGCCCATGCTACAGGCCCACGAACCCCCAAGGTACGGATACGCCGGACTCTGCCTTGGCGGCCTTCCTGGCGCTTTGGAGAAGGAAACGGGTGTGGAAGCTTGTTTGCATGGCCCCGATCGACCCCTCGTCCCGATTGGCCCTCGCCGTCGAGCCAGCGCAGACCCAGCAGGGATTCGCTTGTACAACCATTCAGGGCTGACCGGGACATTCCGTATTCCCTGCCCCATGCAGTTTCTACGCGCCCGCCAAACGAAACGCCTGCGCCCTGCCATTGGCCACCCGCTCTCGCCTCTCCCTCCTCACCCCGGTCCTCGTCGACCGCGTCTGTCTCCGCCCCATGATTGGCCCGCGTCTTGGTCCCCGCGCCGCGCATCCATGACGAGGGTCCCCAAGGAGGCAGGGATAGTCCTTCGGAAGGGCACTGGGGGCTGGCCGCTGGAGACCACCCAGTGCGGCCAGCCGCCGCCGTTGTTGTCGACAGCCGGTTCCGGCCAGCGGGCAGTGAGAGGGCGGGAGCAGAGCCCAAGATGGGATGCTCTGTCGCCTGGCCAGCGAGCGCGGATCGTGAGAAGTCGCTTCGTCTGCGATATTCAGCTCGTCTCGTTGAGATCTTCTTGTCGGGTTTTGGGTTCATGGGAAAACGAAGGATGCCGATGCATGAACAGCCGCCCGATGCCCGGTTTTTGGCTGCCTACGCCACATTTGCGCTTTCAAAGCTGGCTCAGCCCAGCCTGGCTGCTGTTGTGTGTGCTGGCCGGCCGGCCCTCGTGGTACTGTGCAACCAAGGCCCACCCACGAGCAAGCGGCAAACAACCAACCGCATAGAGGCATCGGCAGCTAGCCCTTGCGCCCATTGGGGGTGGCGGCCTTCCTTCCCGTTCCTCTTGCTGCCCTCCTTACCTACTTGAGTCCAACGGTCCCATGCCGCCAAATCCTCCCTCCACCACCAATGTTCGTTATTTTAAGATACCTCGGCGAACGACCGTGGTGCTTGGCGCCGTCCAAGTGAAGATATTCGGGCCAGGCTGGGCTCGGGTAGCCACATCGTCGAGTCTCCTCTCCCTTCCTCCTGGTTTTGTCTTGCTTTGCTCTTGACTCTTTGACTCGGATCGGGAGCCCGTGCTCAAAATGGGGCTCGCCGAGTCACCCCTCGTCCCGCGGGACTCGGGCGCCGGGGCCGCCAGCGGCAGCAACGGCAGCAGCAACACCCTCACAACCGGCGCCATCGCCGGCATAGCCTGCGGCGCCGGGGCACTCTTCCTGGGCGCCGCCGGCCTGTTCCTCATCTACTGGCGACGACAACGGCAGTACGACCGGGAAGACAACTACGACGCCGAGAGCTTCGACGAGCGGGTACACCCCGGCGCCATGGCCCCGGCCGTCACTTACACCATGGACTACAAGATGGACGACCCGCAACACCACGAGGACAGCCGGGGCTCTTCGTCAATCTACGCTCCCGAGAAGGCCTCCTCCTTCGCCTCCTCCCCGCTGAGCCCTCCCGACATGGCCAGCGCCATGCCCACCCACCCGGCCTACATCCCGCGGGCCCTCGTCCGCCGCTCCTCCACACCAAGCAACCGCTCGACGGCAACCACCTCGCCGCCGCCCTTCCCCTCCCCGCCCTACCCCCCTTCCATCGGCTCACTCTCCAAAACCCAACCTGACGACACCATGATCCAAGCCTACCTCTCCGCCGCGGCCGCCGCCCAAGAAGCAAACGCCACCAACCCGGGCGTACCACCCCCCACCCGCACCATCTCCACGCGCCACCACCTCCGCCCCTCTTCCCACCCGCTCCCCCCCGCCACCCCCCCCCCCCCCCCCCCCCCCCCCCCCCCCCATGGCCATCCCCCCTCTCGCCTCCCCTCCCCACTCCGCAACCTCTGCCACCACAACCGATCCCCGCGCCTCCGCCTCCAGCTCCCGGCGCAAATTGCTCCCCCCCCGCCTGCCACTCACCAGCACCAACCCCACCGCCCGCCCCCTCCAGGGCAAGGAAGGCACCACCATCAGCGGGCCCCTCGCCTTCCCGGAGCACCTCTTCCCGCCTCCCCCCGGCGCGGCAGGCGCTGCCGATGAGGACGATGGGGACGAGACCGCCGCGGCTGCGACCACGGGGGGTAGCGACGGGCGGCGGGCTTTCCGTTCGAGGAGGCTGTCGGGAGGTGGCGGGAAGAGCGGGCATGAGGGTGAAGGGGGGAAGAGGAAGGGGAAGAAGTGGTCGGATCGGAATTCTGGGGGCGGGGGCGGTGGGGGGAATAGGCATTATACCGAGATTGAGATTGGGCGGGGGAGCGATATCTGGTGATTTCTCCTTTCTTCTGTCATCTCATTCTCAGGTGACAACTGAGATACCTCATCAAGGAGTGAGAGAGAGAGAGAGAGAGAGAGATGGTGACAAGACTGTTTTGCTGCCCAGCGCAGATGAGGAGATGAATGGCTGGATGGAATGAATGGATGGAGGGATATACCCACTCACGCTCCTTTACTCTACCTTCAGGACACCCCCCAACCAACCGCCCAACAAACCAGGCGGACGGACGGGACCTGTTTGTTTTTGCTTTTTGGCTCTCTACCTATCGTTTTGACTGGGTTTTGGTTCGGACCGGCGGCGTTTATACGGACAGGGTTTGGCGGCAGGCTTTTTGTACTTTGACCTTGACCTCGCCCATCGGATCCTGTACGCAGGGTGATGGTGGGGGCAGTGGTGCTTTGTTCCCCGACTGCTTGGGCTTCACGGGTGTGGAAGCTGGCTTCGGCTCTGGAGTTTCAAGGGGTGCTGCGACTGGATTCGACCTTGCGTGGGTAGATACACACAGAGACACACAACTACTTATACAGCACACACCACAACCGACTGAGATGAGAGTGCATCCAGATTATGACTTGGACACCGTGCTCCGTCTGTTGCGGAGCTGGTTGGCGGGAGTCGCTCCCCGCCGTTGGAGCAAACACAATCGAGAACTGGGCAAACCACACGTGATGGACTCAACGACCGGCGTTTACAACCTGTTGTACATACATAATACAGTCCTTTCCGCGCTCAACTGCCACCCAGGCGGTGTCCAGAGCCTCTTGTCTTCCAAGAGTCGGGAAGTACTGGGCCCTCAGAAGCCCCGGTGCTGCCGCCCGTTGCCCTGGCCGTCGGCGGGCTGACAGCCGTGCCATATCTCCGCTGCAGGATCCTGGGGGTCTTTATCAACCATGAGACGAAGCGCGGAGTGGCCAGCAGGTTCGGGCCGCCCCCAAACTCGGGCCACAGGCGCGTCAGAAAGTCATAGAGATGTGCTGCCAAAAGGCCGCTGATCTCGACCCAGATCGATGGGGGATCGATCAGAACTGTGATGCCCAGCATGCAATACGGCACTGCCTGGGCGGGCACTGTGAAGAACAGGAAGTTGGTCTGCACGCCACGCTGGTCCTGGTTCGCAGTGTAGGCGAGCGCAATGATGAGACCGCCGAGGAAGAAGAAGCCAGAGCCCATGATGGCCCGGGAGATCAGCTACGTGTGCTGTTAGCTTTTGTCGACTTGGCCGCCGAGAGCACACATCTGGCAGCTAGCTACCTGGTAGGTAGCTGTTGAAATGTAGGGAGCATAAAAACCGCTCGAGCGGACGGAGAGAAACCGCTCGAGTCATCCATAGGACATCCCACCATGCCCGCACCCCGCCCGACCCTTAAAAGCGAATGATGGGCCGGGCGACATGCGGGGGTGATCTTCCTCGTTTCCAGGAACCGCGATAGTTGTGAGAATTGCACTATGCGGGCAGATATACGAGGGGAGAGAAGAAAACCAAAAGAAACAGAATGAGATGGACCTACAATCGTCAAACCGCCGACGGTGACCAAGTACCAAATCAGGTCCTCCCTTCTGAGGAACTTGGGGTTCGCCGTCTCGAGCTGCCTCAGGTATTGGAAGGCTGTTTCACACCGCAGCGTCAGACCAGACTCGCCGCCCAGGGGGTTCGCAAGTGCCCATACTGAAGTAAGGATCCATGATGATGCCGAGCCCCGGGCCCGCGACCAAAAAGTTGGTGGCGAGGCGCCAGACCTGAGGCGGCAGCATGAACAGGAAGTGTTCGTGGAAATAAATCCAATAGCCCGGTATCAGCTTGACCCGGAGCAGGACCGACGTCACGAAGATGGCGGTCGCCAGAGTCCGGGCGATGGGCGGCGTCGCCCAGTACGCGCTCATGATTTCCGACGACATGGTGCTGGTGGGTGAGGTGGTTGAGATGGGTGAGGTGGGTGGGTGAGGAAGGATGGGGGGGTGAAGAATTTTGCGCTGCGGTTTTGGTGTGCCTCGGTTTTCAACCGAAAACCTTGGGAAGGCTCGCCAGGCAGAAACGCAAAACTCGACTCAGGAAGGGAATGTCATGGGGAGAGGGAGAGGTGCTCGGGAGATGTCAAGGAGAAGACCCAGACTGCTGGGCAGAGAGAGCGATGCGGCTCCTTCCAGGCACCAATGGTGAATCGTGTCTTTTTCGGAGCGTGTTGGTTGGAGGAAGGATTCGAGAAAAGAAATTGCAGCAAAACGGCAATGTTTTTATGGAGGCAGGACTGGTGGAGTCACCCAACGTGGCTCGTGCCTTGCCGGCGCATTCGGCACCGGGATTCCGCTGAGCCACAGCGGCCACAGCGCCAGGGACGGGGGAGCCAGCGCTGTGGCTGACCACTAGTTAGCGCCATCCACCTTCCATCCCGAGCTCTGCTGGTCTGCTCCCCAGGCTCCCTGTCGATGCTTTGCAACAGGCGATCTGAGCACAGCCGGCGTGCCTGCGCCCAAGGAGGCACACGGCAACGAGCCCAAGAAAATCGTCATGACACCCCGACGTAGATTCCCGGCGCTGGGCCGTGGGCGTCGGGAAGCACCGCTGCGGGTCAGGGATCAGCTCCGGTGTCGCTAGCAGCAGGTCCTCGGCGGCGGTGACTGTACTGCAAGTTTTGGTGTGGATGCCGATTTTGCTGGTGGGTGCAGCTCGTGACTCAAGACTCAAGCTTCACCCACACACACCATAGCCAACACCCCGAGCCACGACCTCGAGATGGCCATGGCGGGCTTCAACGGGCGTCTGATGGCGCAATTGAGGCAGTCCCCGGCGCAATTGGCGAGCCACATGGCCCGCAGCGCGCCGTCGCGGGCCTACTCGGCGCCGCCCAACAGCTCCATCCCCGCGGCCAAGAAGAAGTATGTGCCGACCCGGGGCACCTACCCGCTCGGCTTCCGCGCCTCGGGCACCATCGTCGGCGTCAAGCCCGCCAACAAGACCAAGCCCGACCTGGCCCTGCTGACGTCCGACGCCCCCTGCGCCGCCGCCGCCGTCTTCACCAAGAACAAGTTCCAGGCGGCCCCCGTCACCTTCAGCCGCGCCCTCCTGCAGCAGAAGGCCAACCGCGGCATCCAGGGCGTTATCATCAACTCGGGCTGCGCCAACGCCGTCACCGGCAAGGGCGGCCTCGAGGATGCCGCCAAGATGGCCCACGAGACCGACAAGGTCACCGGCCACCCCGACAGCACCCTCGTCATGAGCACCGGCGTCATCGGCCAGCGTCTGCCCATCGACAAGATCCTCGCCGGCGTGCCCACCGCCCACGCTGCCCTGGGCGCCTCGCACGACCACTGGCTCACCGCCGCCAAGGCCATCTGCACCACCGACACCTTCCCCAAGCTCATGTCGCGCACCTTCACCCTGCCCTCGTCCCCCGGCGTCGAGTACCGCATCGCGGGCATGACCAAGGGCGCCGGCATGATCCACCCCAACATGGCCACCCTGCTGGGCGTCGTCGCCACCGATGCCCCCATCGCCGCGGCTGCCCTACCCCCCGTGCTCAAGCACGCCGTCGACCGCTCTTTCAACAGCATCACCATCGACGGCGACACGTCCACCAACGACACCATCGCCCTGCTGGCCAACGGCGCCGCCGGCGGCAAGGAGGTGGTCGAGGGCACCCCGGACTACGACGCCTTCCGCGTCGTACTGACCGATTTTGCCGCCGAGCTGGCCCAGCTGGTGGTGCGTGACGGCGAGGGCGCCACCAAGTTCGTCACCATCCGCGTGACCGAGTCGCCCAGCGAGGAGGCGGCCCGCAAGATCGCCAGCACCATTGCCCGGTCGCCGCTGGTCAAGACGGCGCTGTACGGCAAGGACGCCAACTGGTGCGTACAGAGTGACTTTGCTTGGTATGCCATGGTTTGCTGACGCTTGACAGGGGCCGCATCCTGTGCGCCACGGGCTACTCGCTCATCTCGGAGCCAGGCCAGCCGGTCAACGAGGTGCCCGAGATCGCCCCGGAGAAGACCAACGTGTCGTTCATCCCCACCGACGGCACGGCCGAGCTGAAGCTGCTGGTCAACGGCGAGCCGGAAAAGGTCGACGAGGTAAGAATCTAGTGCCATGTTGGCTGCGAGGAGCAAAGGCTGACAAGATGGTGCAGGCGAGGGCGGCCGAGATCCTCGAGCTGGAGGACCTCGAGATCTTGGTCAGGCTGGGCCAGGGCGAGAAGCAGGCTACGTACTGGACCTGTGACTACAGCCACGAGTATATGTGAGTAATGCTGGGTGTCTCGATTGCTGTTTTGCAGAGCTGACTGGAGTGTCTAGTACCATCAACGGCGACTATCGCACTTAAGTGGTGCGATTCGATGACAAGGAGTGATTGCAACTGTCAGGGAATATGAGTATAGACAGATTAGACAAGACAGATGCCTAAGTTAATGATTTTCGACTCTTTTATGCCACAATTAGTTGAACATCAGGTGTGCTGGCAGTCGCACATCCTCGAGGTTGAGGGTTAGGGTTTAGGCAGCAAGTCGAAAACCACTTTAAATCCCGACGCGACTTGACGCGTCTTGGAAAGCTGCAAGCCCACCTGCCCTGACATCCGCCCTCCAAGAACCGACCTCGCAGACCTGCACCCTGCACCCGCCCTGCACCTCTTTTCAGCACACAAACCCGAATACCTCAAATTCAGTGCATCGCCGCAATGACCGCGACAAAACGGGAAGAAAGGGGCGAATCGTCCACGGCCGCGCACAAGCCGCTGACGGCGACCTCAAATGGCGGTGCCACCTACGAGTTGCCCTGGTGAGTGCACCGGATCTTAGGCATCTGGGAAGGTTGGCGGGGTTCTGACACCGGTTTTCAGGGTAGAAAAGTACCGGCCCGTCTTTCTCGACGACATTGTTGGCAACACAGAGACCATCGAGCGACTCAAGATCATCGCCCGTGACGGCAACATGCCCCATGTCATCATCTCGGGCATGCCCGGCATCGGCAAGACGACCAGCGTCCTGGCTCTGGCGAGACAATTACTCGGCGATTCGTATAAGGAGGCGGTGTTGGAGTTGAATGCTAGTGATGAGCGAGGTCAGGTTCACACTCGTCTCCCACCCCATGGGCGTTTCCAAGACAGCAACTGACCCTCGAACCAAAATCCAGGCATCGAAGTCGTCCGACAGCGTATCAAGGGCTTTGCCCAGAAAAAAGTCACACTCCCCGCGGGACGACACAAGATAGTCATCCTCGACGAGGCCGACAGCATGACCTCGGGCGCGCAGCAGGCGCTGCGACGGACCATGGAGATCTACTCCAACACGACGCGCTTCGCCTTCGCGTGCAACCAGTCCAACAAGATCATCGAGCCGCTGCAGTCGCGGTGCGCGATCCTGCGGTACGCCAAGCTGACGGACGCGCAGGTCGTCCGGCGGCTGCTACAGATCATCGAGGCCGAGGGCGTCGAGTACAGCGACGACGGGCTGGCGGCGCTCGTCTTCAGCGCCGAGGGCGACATGCGCCAGGCCATCAACAACCTGCAGTCGACGCACGCCGGGTTCGGGTTCGTCTCGGGCGACAATGTCTTCAAGGTGGTCGACTCGCCGCACCCGATCAAGGTGCAGGCCATGCTCAAGGCGTGCTACGAGGGCAACGTGGGCGCCGCGCTCGACACGCTGCGCGAGCTGTGGGACCTGGGCTACTCGAGCCACGACATCATCAGCACCATGTTCCGCGTGACCAAGACGATCCCGACGCTGAGCGAGCACGCCAAGCTCGAGTTCATCAAGGAGATTGGCTTCACGCACATGAAGATCCTCGAGGGCGTGCAGACACTGCTGCAGTTGAGCGGGTGCGTCGCGCGCCTGAGCAAGCTGAACATGGACCCCAAGAAGTTTGAGCTGCCCAAGAAGTGACGGGGGGATGTAGACAGAAAAATGAAGATACCCAAATCAGAACCGGCTATTTGCTGAACATGTACATCATCATCCTTCACTGCCGTATCAAAACACCGCCCAACCGGGACATGCTAATCATCCCCGTCCTCCCCCAGCTCCTTCTCGATCCTCTTCCAATACGCCTGCTCCGCCGCGACCCGCCGCTGCACCCGCATCCTCGCCTCGTACAGCCGCAGCCTGTGGTCTGCCTCGAGCATGCTCCCCAGCACCATCCCCGACATCTGGATGTACCTAAACATGCCATCAGCCTCCCCACTCTGAGGTATAAACGAACGGCACTGTGCCCGAAGTGGGCAAAGGTAGGAAGGAGTGAAATAAGGAAGAGCGAGGGGAAGAGACAACAAGAAGGGGAGACGAGACGTACACCTTAAACTGGATCGTCAACCCCCGATACACAGGCGACATGGCATAGCCCAGGCCGCCGAGGAGGGCGGTGCCGATGCCCCATTTCACGGCGCCGGCGATGGCGCCGCGGGTGGCTTCCCAGGAGGCGTCGGTGGCCTCGTCGTGTTTGGAGTCGTTTACTGAGGGCATTTTCTTTTCGTTTTTCGACTCTCTCTCGGGTGAAAAAAATAGTTTTGCTGTTATATTTTGGAAGGGGAGCTATACCCTTCTCTCTCAGTTGCCGGGAGGCGGGTGGTGTCGCGTGTTGCCGGTGGTTAATGGATACGGCAGACTTGTCGTCCTGCGATGTGTCCGAGGTCGTGCCTGGCGGGTTGGGTTTGACGGATGGGATCTTGAATTCCCTGTCGCGTATGAGGCTCAATTCCAGCCCAGCTTGTGAGCCTTGATGAATAGCCTGGATGTTCCGCTTGGTCTCAAGCTGCCAGCTCTCCCAGCCTATGCAGGTCATTAGAAAGAGGCACTCGAATCGATGAGGATTCGGGGCAAGATTTTGCCTACCGTCTTTTCCTTTTCTCAATCACTACCGCACACCTGAGAGTGCGTCATGGGATCGTAAGCCAGGGTAGTTTGGGATCAGATGAGAGTTTGGATGAATCCGCTTTTGAGGTTCCGGCAGTTTGGGACCGAGATAGCCTGTCAGTGTGGGGTCCCCGGATTTGGGATGACGAAGCACCACCATGAGATGTCCAACGGCAGAGACAGGCCAATTGCCTTGATTACCGCCATGATGGTGACATATGAGCTATACATGGCAAATAAATAGGAGATGCATAGGCAGGTAGGTATTGTTATTCAATGGCTTGTATTCTGGGCTCTATAGCATCTGCTCGTTCACCCACCACCCGTGGCTCATCAGAGCATGACCAACATCAATCCCTCCAAGCCCCTTTTAAACACCCCTTCCCAAACCCAAATCTACATGCAACCAACCCAAGATCCCTCATCACCTCACATGTAAACCCCCTCTCCCCCCTTACAAACCCCTTACACGCTCAACGTCCCCTTGGTACTCGGCACCTCCCCCTCCCTCCCAGCCACCCTGCTCGTCGCCTGCCTAACCGCCACAGCCAGCGCTTTGAACGCGCTCTCGGCCCTGTGGTGATCGTTATCGCCCCGCAGACAATCCACATGCAGCGTGACGCGGGCGGCCTGCGCGAAGCTCTGCAGGCAGTGCGGGATCATCTCGGTGCTGAGGTCGCCGATCTTTTCGCGCCGCAGGCCCAGGTCGACGACGCTGTAGGGGCGGTTCGAGAGGTCGACGACCGCGCGGCTGAGGGCCTCGTCCAGCGGGGCGTAGGCGTAGCCAAAGCGGGCGAGCCCCGTGGGTGTGCCCAGCGCCTGCGCAAAGGCGTAGCCCAGGGAGATGCAGACGTCTTCGGCGGTGTGGTGGTCATCGACTGGAGGAGTGAGAGGGGTTAGGTTCGGGGTTGGGGTTTCAAGGGAGGGGGGAAAGGGATGGAGGGAGGGGGCCAACGGACTGTGCAGGTCGCCCTTGCAGGCCAGGGCCAAGCTCCAGCCGGCGTGCTTGGCCAGGGCGTGCAGCATGTGGTCGAGGAAGCCAATGCCCGTGTTGATGCTGATTGTTTGCGACTTGCTCGACTGCGAGGCGTGGCTGTCGGCGCCGGTGACTTGCAAGCGCTCGTCAGTGTTGGGGGGGAACGCGCCGCCGTCGAGGTTGAGCGCAATCTGGATCTTGGTCTCGTTGGTGTCGCGCGCGAAGGCGGCCCACCGGACGGCAGGCTGTGGGGAGGCCATTCTGGGCGAGGTGTGTCGGGTTGTGTTCGGCGGCGGGGCAAGATCTCTGGCAGCGACCGCGTGTGTTGACTTGTCGCAAGATGGCTGTGTTCAGTCAGTAAATTTCGGGGGGAAACTGACCGTGATCGGCGGGGACAAGCCATCATCAATTGGCGACCCCGCGCTAGCTGCCTGCCGCGAAGCACCCCTGGCGGCCCCACCTGCAAGATCGATAACCGCACCGATAAGAAACTTGTCCCCGAAATTTTTGAGAGCCGCTGGAGCGCGCATCGCCAGCCCCGTGAAGTGAAGCGCCCTCCGTCCCTACCATCCCCATCGCCCACCCCCATCGCCCACCTTCACCACCACCACCCACCCAATGGCGCCGACACGCACCGTAAAAAACAAACACGCCGGCGGCGGCGGCAAATCCTCGTCCGCAGGAGGCAGCAGCAGCAGCAAGAGCGGCCCAAAACGCTCCTCCTCCTCGGGCGTCTCCAAACCGAAAAGCAAATCAGGTCCCAAGGCCAAGCTCCCAGCCACACAGGTCAAGGGCCGCCCCAACCTGCCCGGGCTGGACAAGCACAAGAAGAAGAAGGCGCGCGTCTACACGGAAAAGGAGCTCGGCATCCCCGAGCTCAACATGATCACCCCCGTGGGCGTGACCAAACCGCGCGGCAAGAAGAAGGGCAAGGTGTTTGTCGACGACCGGGTTGGTGTCCCCCCCCTTTCTATTTTTCTCCCCACCAGCCAACTGACCAATTGGTTTTCCCCCTTGCAGGAAAGTATGACCACAATCCTGGCCATTGTCCAAGCCGAAAAGGAAGGGCAGATTGAGTCCAAGATAATGCGTGCGCGGCAGATGGAGGAGATCCGCGAGGCGCGCAAGGCCGAGGCGGACAAGAAGGAGTCTGAGCGCAAGGCCAAGTTGGAGGACACCAAGGAGGTGCTGCGGCGGAAGAGGAAGAGGAATGCCGGTGGGAAGGACGGCAAGGGTGGGGAAGACGACGGGGAGAATATCAAGGCGTATGCTGCCACGGGAACGAAGGCGGCCAAGCCGAGGAAGAAGAGGGTTTCTTTTGCTGCTGAGTGAGGCCGCCGTGGAAGTGATGGGGAAGTGTTTGAGGAGGGGAGCTTCGTTCATCTGTCGATCTATCTGCATGGCGGGCGTCTGGCGTTTTGGGTTTGAGAAAGAGGGCGGGCCAAAATCGGGATTTGGTTTGTCGGTTCGGGTGGCGGAGATACCAACATGGTGCTTGTCAAACGGCGTGCCCTGGGGAGTGTGTCGTCAATATTGTTAGATCACGTATTGTGTTGACCGTGGCGGATGCATATTAATACCAGTTGTACATTGCCACCAACCAACCCAGACTGCATTATCCGCTGCCTGGTATTCTATCGAACCCATAGTCTGTCTATGTGCATAATTCTATCCTGTCCCAAACACCCGCGCTCTATTTTTGTTGTTGCAGCCACGAACTAACAGGCCAGCGGCCGTGTTGCTACCTGCCGAGGACCTTGAGTTTGCGCCGCACCGGGTCGAATTCAGTCACGAACTGCGTCTTGTGCGGGCTCCCGTTGGCGGTGGGCTTGATGGCGTCGAGGTTGATCTCGGTGGCCATGGTGTTGAGGAAGTTGCAGATCTAGCACACGTCAATTTCAATTTGGGTGACGCCAGAAAGAAGGGGAGGGGGGGCGTACCGGCCGGGGATGCCACCGCCCGCCGCCGACCTCGAACCACGACAGGTGCCCGCCGAGCGAGGTGGTGAGGAGGACGGTGTAGGGGTTCTGGGTGAATTCCTGGAAAGGGATCGCGTCGTAGACGGCAATCTGAAACATGTCAGTTGTTGGCTGGCGCCTTGGAAGCTACGGAGTATGTGATGCTTACGGGATCATCCAGAGCCGAGATGGCCAGGAAGGGGATCCTGATTCCCAGCACGGCGTCCGAGGATGAGGCGTCGCGGTAGTAGGCGTTCTCGGTGGGATAGCCCCAGGTCACGGTCCTAGCGAGGAGGGTTAGCAACGGGCGTGGCGGATATTAAGGGGTGACATACTGGACCTCGCGGTCAAACTCGTGGAGGAAGGTGACCTTCTGTATCCGGTCGTAGTCCAGGTTGGTGTACTTGGAGACGGCGTCCTTGTGCGTGTTGATGAGCTTTTTCATGTTTGCTGTCATTTCGGTTAGAGATCAAAATTTTACCGTGAGCAGAGCCGTATGACTTACTCCCCATGACGCGAGAGTAGACTTGCTTCCCCAGCAGTGTCCGCTGAAGGGCCTTGTTGGAAACCTCCAGGTCGAAGGGATTCCCAACAGCAACGGCGCCCTTGAGCAGGCACCCCTCACCCTCCTCACCGACATACTATCAAACCTGTTAGCATGGGACGATATGGACCCTCAATCCCTCCCGTATTGGCACTTACATTGGTCAAGATATTCGCCCCCAGCGAAAACCCCAGCCCAAACAACGGCCGGTTCGGAAACGTCTGCCTCGCCCACTTGACAACCTGGCGAAAGTCCCACGTAGCCCTAGCGTTGAACAGCACGCCGCTCGTCACCTTGCTCTGCGCGCACCCTCGCGCGTTCACCACACAGACATCCCAATTCCCGCCATCCATCACCAGCGGCGCGATGGCATGGCGCAGGTAGATCTCGTGGGAGCCGCCCGACAGGCCGTGGAGCACGAGCAGCATGGGCCTGCTGTCGTCCGAGCCGATCCCAGCGAAGGCCTCCTCCGAGAAGTGGGCGGTTCGCGGCGGTAGGGACGCGTCGGTGTCATGGTGGGGGTCCACGGCAAAGTCGACGGTGAAGGTGCCGTGGTAGGTGGGGTGGTCGGCGTCGAAGACGCGGCGGCGGTAGTGGATGGGCGGGCCGTGCTCCTTGACGGCGGTCCACATGGTCTGGAGGTGGCCGTTGAAGAGGAGCGGGTTGAGTTGGCATGGCGGAGTGCTCGCCTCAGCGACTTTGAGGAGGTCGGTGGAGGTGCCGTCCCGCCGCTGCAGGGTCAGCGGCGAGGGCGAGTGGGTGAAGGCGATGTGGGCGCGGCCGAACCAGTCCATGGCGCTGGAGAGCAGCCGGCTGCTGGCGCGGGCGGCGGAGGAGGGGGGAGGCACCGTGGTGGGTGAGGTGGATGGGTGGATGATGCTGGTGTGTGGCCGCAGGTCGAGTATGGTTGTCTGGTTGTCTGTCCTGCCCACGGAACCAAGCGAGAAAGGATAGGTAGACAAGTGGGCTGTACAGATAGCTGAGTAGTGAGCGAGCAAGATTCGGCCAGAGACTGGATCGGGATTCAAGTTTGTATCATCTCGTGGAGGGGCGGGCCAAGAAGGTGTTGGTGGAGTCGTTAATCTTTACTGCGGCTCTCTTGTCTTGGTTGCCCTTGCACGAACACGATTCGAGGAGAAGGGTCTGGAAGGGGTCTAGAAAGAGTCTCGCACAAGTTCCCGAAGTCGACGAAACGGCGGCACAGCAACACGAAAAGGCGAGATGCGAGGGAACGAGGGACAGAGTCTCATTCGCAACACAGGGGGCCAGTCAGGGACATATCAAGTATCCCGCAGGACGAGCTGCAGACAGCCAGCGCCACGCAACACCGGGCGCCCGAGACATGCCGAGTACCTACTCCATTCGCGAAGTGGGACGAATGGGACGAAGAAAGCGGAATCCAGAACGTGCGGGCGCCCCTGGTCTGATTTGAGCGGGAGCTTGCGCCTGCCGAGGCACCGTCGGGGGTGGTGGGGCAGGTCGGAGGCAAGATCGGGGGTCGTCGTGCCCGGTCCGCCGACGGCGTGCTGCTGCAAGGGTTCCCTTCCTTGGGTTGGGTTTGGGTCCTTGTGTTGCATCGCGAGTTGAGTTCCATGCTTGGCTGAGGGAACTTCCATTCCCTTGATCTAGGGGTTTGAAGCTGGGCGTTGGCGCACGGACCATCCCAACTGGCCACCGCTAACTAGGCGCCGACGGTTGCAGTGAAATGCAGCTGAGAGTGGGCTCATGTGCCCCATGCCACGCCCCCATGCCACCACGCCCACACCCCCATGCCCGTGCCGTGCCGCAACAGCGCGTCCTTGACCTGAACGGGAATTGAATATTTGATCCGCCGAAATCCTCCACCAGACCCAACGTCCATGCCTCCGGCTCTCTTCTCCCTGGCGGCCGGGCTGATCCGACAACTCAGGGACATCACTTGGCCCTCCGACAGGATGCCTCCGGGGGAGGCATACGGCAGCCAGGGCCAGGGCCAGCAGCAGCGGCAGCAGCATTATCATGGACAGCCGCAACAGCAGCATCAGCATCAGCAACAACACCACCTCCAACATCCCCAGCATCTCCAACAACAACAACAACAACAACAACAACAACAACAACAACAACACCATCGGCAGCAGGCACATTCCCTTCCCCAGCCGCAATTGTACCCGCCGCACCAGCAGCACCCCCAGCACCCCCAGCACCCTCAGCACCCGCAGCGCCAACCCCAACACCATCAATTCCACCCGGCGCACGCGGTCCAGCATCATCAGCAGCTGAACCACCAACGCCTGCCGTCGCTCCTGCTACCCCATCCCCAGATCCCGCAGCACCCCCAACTCCCGTCGCAACACGCGAATCCGTATCCCAACGGGGCCCAGCACTACCAGCATCAACACGTGCAATACTCCCAGCCACAATATCCCCAGCAACCCGCCCAGTTCTATCCTAGTAGCGCGCCTCAGCAGCCGCTGTACCAAAACTACGACTACAATGGCGCCTTCCACCATCAGTCCACGCTCGCGCCAGCACCCGCGCCAACACACGCGCCCGCGCCTGCACCGACTCCCTCCCCCCAGCTCGCGCCAGCTCCCCATCTCGCCCCGATCCCTCGAACTGCGCCCGTCTCTCACCCGTCGCCGGTTCCCCAGCCATCACCAATTCCTCAGTCATCGCCGGTGCCTCAGCAATCGCCCATCCCCAAGGCATCCCCAATCCCTCAGCCCTCACCGATTCCCCAGCCGGCCCCGACCCCCCAGCCAGCCTCGATCCCCCAACAAGTACCCGCCGCGCCCGCGCCCGCGCCCATGGCTGCGCCCCTGCAATTCATCGACCCGTCCCAGCTCCAGCGAGCCCCCCTCCCGCGACTCCCCTCAGTCAGCACCTTCTCACTGCCACAACCAAAGACCACGTCAGCCGTGAGCCCCGACCTGCCGCGCGCCGTTGTACCGCCGCCACAGCCCCCCGCGACGGTAAAGCCGAGCCCGAAGCTGGAAGAGAGGCGGCCACCCTCCCGGGGCACGCCAAAGCTACTTACAAAGGAGCCGCGCCGGCCAAGCTCGAGCGCTGGGATCACAAAGTCGCCTGCCACCCCCCAAGCCTCGAGCCACGTCGAGACGCTCCCGCTCTTGCTGCATGTCGCCGAGGACTGTTTCGAGAAAGCCAACGCTGCCTCGCAACAAATTGCCAGGTCCATGACGCCGAGTGAGGTTGCCGAGCATCACAAGCTGGTCGCGACGGGCTTGGGCTGCCTGGACGTCGCGCTCAAGTCCAACAAGCTCTGGCCCCGCCTCGAGGCCAGGTTATGCCTGCGCTACACCAGCATACTCGTCGAGGAGACGACCAACATTACCGAGGCCGAGACAACCCTGACGAGGGGGATTTCGGTGTGCGAAAAGGTACAGGCACTGACGTTGTTGGCATTTGGAGCATCCGGCTAACCCCCCGCCCAGCACCGCTTCCTAGACCTCAAGTACAGCTCGCAATTCCTCCTCATGAAGACCCTCTTCCAGCGGAATCAAAAAGCGGCTTTCAAATCTATCGAGAGCCATATTGCCGACTGCACAACGTACGCTCTCCCTGTCGATTACTCCCTCTCAAGAGCCGTCCTGACAACTCCACAGATACAAACATGTTCCCTGGATCTATGCTTTCCGCTTCCTCAAGGCGGCCTTCCACCTCCAGTCTGGAACCGCCGCCGACAACCACGCGATTGAGAATCTGCGCAGGATCGCCAACATTGCGAACCAGCGCGGCGACAAGATCATCTTTGTCATGACCATGCTCCTCGAGGGCCTGGCCCACCTCAGCACCATGAAGGACGACTGGGCTACCCGTGTTCAAATGTGTATCGCCCAGGCATCCAAGCTGCAGTTTGACGAGTCCATCCGAACCCCGCAGACCGATGTACTGCTGCTGCTGTTGGATTTGGCGTGTAGCATGCACCAGAAAACCCACCAGATATCGGCACAGAAGCTCAGCACCCTTCAAAAGAGGCTGGAGGAGCTGAAGCAGTCACCGGACTGGTCGCCACAGTCGGGCGAGATGCTGCTGCCCATCCACCGGATGCAGAACTCACAGCAAATAGTCACCGCCGACACCAGGGCGGTTTTGAGGCCCGGTGACGACGGCATGGATTACTTGGTGTTATCAACTCTGGGGAAGCAAGAAGCCTGGGCGTTGGCGTATGCTTTTTCCCTCCCCCCCTCTGAGCGCACAATTCTGACGATCCACCAGATACGTGTTCAACGGTATCGTGGCCCACTACAAGGCCTCCACCCCCGGCCGCAGCTCCGGCATGTGGGGAGAGGCAGTGAGGCTTCTGGAAGGTGAGGGGACTTTTGACCGACCAAAGGATGCACCTGCTTACGCGGAAACAACAGACAAAAAACCAGTACTACCACCACAGAGCCTCCCGGTGGCACTCAGCCAAGCGGAGTGGGCGCGCGAGCTTACCTGCTACGCGCAAATCCTTACCGGGCTCCAGGCTTCCACGCTATCTGACTGGGCAAAGGTCAAGACGTGTCTACAGACCGCCGAAGAAAACCGGCCCGAATCAGAATTCCTCAGTGTCTTGACACTGTACCTCAAAGGCGTCCTCTACCAAGGCACGGCGACCCTCGACAAAGCCACAGCAATCTGGAAGGACAAGAAATTCGAAATGGACTGGATGGGCGCCCCCAAGCCATTCGGCAGCCGCATCGAGACGGAGCTCTCCATCCTCGCCGCGCTCAACCGGCTCTGGATCATGCAGGAGCCCAGCCAGGCGGACGACGGCGAGATGGCGGAGCTGGTGGACCTCCTCCGGCCGATCTGCGAGGACAACCCGGACCAAGAGATCCGCACCGTGTACAACCTGGTGCTGGCGTCGGTGCGGCTCGATCCGCCGCTCTCGATCAACCAGATCAAGCGCCACATCCAGCAGTCGCTCAGCGGCGCGCAGCAGACGAGCAACACGCAGTACCTGTCGATCGCGCTCAACATCATGCGGTACAAGCTGTTTGAGAACGTGGTGGGCGAGCAGGCGCTCAAGAGCGCCAAGGCCGGGTCGGCGCAGGCGAGGAAGAGCGGGAATGTGCTGTGGATGAGCGTCGCGGATGGGATGCTCGCGCAGTCGTTTGAGATGCAGGGCGCACTGGCGGAGGCGAAGGCGACGCATGAGGCCGGGGTGAGGTTGGCAAATGAGGCGTTTTCAAAGACGCAGGTTTAGTGTCGTGGCTGGGGAAGGTGTGCGGGGTGATGCGGAGGTTGTAGGAGCTTGCCGTTCTTCTGCGAACGATGAGAGGGTGGTTAAGTATGGATGTGATTTGTAGGCAGGGTGTTGCTTGGGAGGGAGGGAGGGTATTGTGTTTTGTTTTGGCGCACTGGGTAACGGCGGTCATGACGGGCGTGGGCGGGGAGGGCTAGAAGGATGTCGGGCCTATTTACGACGTATACCCTGGTGATGTGTACTATGAGATTTGCCAACTGAAATTGAAGGAGTATAGTCGTCATGGTACAGATCGGATTGTTGATGTTGCTCAGGGGCTTCCGTGTGGGTGGTGGGGTGTATCAAGCAACGCGCTTATCGATAGCGCCCTCTGAACCGATGCCGAGATCCCTGCATCTTTTTTTCCAAGCACCTTTTTGACCTCATCGCGCCCCGCGAGCAAGCTCTCTCGACAACCAAGCAGCGAGCGGCCATTCCAATAAATACCACCACAAGAGACTATATCTCCGTCTAGCACCCGCCGTACCACCAACTAATCCACCTCACCACCCCATCGCCACCTTGAAATGTCCTCCCCCAACCCTGCCCCCCCCTCCACGGGCGCACCCAAAGACCAAGACCCGCCCCTCCCCACGCCCAACCCAATCCTGCACAACGCCGCCCTCGTCATGGCCGTCGTCTGCCCGATCGCGCTCCTGCTCCCGACGCGGGGAGGCGGCGCGATGAAAGCGACCGTACAGAACGCGCTGATCGGCAGCGGCGCCTTCTTCGCGTACAACCAGCTGGCGGCCGACTACACGGGCAAGTCGATCACGGCGCGGTCGGCGGAGCGGTGGGGGTCTTTCCTTGGGATCTCCTCCGAGAAGAAGGAGAAGCAGAAGGTGGAAGCCGCGGGGGGCGAAGAGGTGGGGGTGCTGAAGGCGCTGCCGACGGAGCGGGCGGCGAGAAACAGGGAGTTGATGGAGGCGGAAAGGAGGAGGAGGGCCGAGGCTGAGGGGAGGGAGTATAAGCCGAGGGATACGAGGGGGTTGTGGGAGAGGGTGTGGATGGGGGAAGAGAGGGAGGGGTGGAGGGAGAAGAGGATGGAGGAGGAGAAGAGGGCGCTGGAGGAGGGGAAGGGGTATGGGGACTTGATTGTGGAGCAGATTGCGGAGGTTTGGAAGGGGAGGGAGGGGGAGAAGGGGGAGGGGAAACAGGAGGGAGAGGGAAAGGGGGAGAAGAAGGAATAAGGGGGTGAGTGAAGATAGGTGTGTACGATGTGTATTGTTATTGTACATGTACTAGGTGAGTATGTTCTTTTCTTTTCCATATGATCTATTCCGATCTTCATCGCACTTCTGTCGGTTACCTCTTGTTGAAACTACTTCTTGCCGATGACCCACCAAATTATCACCAAGTGTTGCGGCATGTGCAGATGGTGGGACAGCACGCCTGACTAGCCAAGCAGCAGCGATTCGTTCACTCGGGCGTGTCTGGGCCCTGCGCTGCCACTCACATCGCAAGGCATCAACTGCAGCTCATCCCTCCCAAGTACCTGCGGGCAGCAACGCAGCGTGCAGCCCACCGCCATGGACAGCAACAGAAGCCTCCCCGTCATGCAGTCCCCCCAGCCCCAACGGGCGTGGGAGCGGGGCCGAAGCCACAGCCGATAAGCCCACCGAGAGCGCCCCCTTCAACGGCCGCCTCCGCAAAAATGTACCGGGAAAAGATGCTTGCCCAGGGCATCAATATGCCCGATTCGCTGCCCCCACCACCCCCGCCGCTGACGCCCGCCACGAGCAACGACCCGCTCGTCCGGAGCCTCTTCGATGCCGGCGGCACCGTCGTCTACGAGAAGATGCACATGTGGCTCATCAAGCACGCCTGCGGCACCCGCATCACCAAGTACCGCTGCAACGAGCTCAAGCCCGCCGAGGCCGACGCGATGTGCTTCGTCGCCCAGCACACCACCATCCCCGTGCCCGAGGTGTACGACGCCGGCCCGCGTCACATCACCATGGCATTCGTCTAGGGCAGCCCGACCTGGTGACGGATGACGCGCAGCTTCTCCGCCCCCGCGCCCGGTGGCACCAGCCCCGGGCACACGCGGGCCGACCGTTCCATAATCCCTTCGCTCGTGCTTTGTCGTGGCGCTGCCCATTAACGACATTGTTCTACTCATGCTCGGGTCAGGGGCGTTCACGCCGGCCGGGCTGAACTGAGAGATTCTCGGTATCTACCTCACGGGCATTATGGTTGCCATCACCCAGAGCAGTGGACCATGTCCGAGTTCCAGGTAGTCGACCTGGCGAGCAAGACGCTGCCGCTGTTGGTGAGGGATCGGCTGGTGGGGTGGAGGGGGTTTCCGGTTGTGGAGAGGGCGGTGGTGGAGGGGCGCGAGGTTGGCGAAGTGAAGGGGCTGGCGGTAGGGGGGGTCAAGGAGGTGGACAGGTCCGGTGCTGGGCAGGGGTGGTGGTTAGTTAGTTAGCTTGAGTAAATCAAGATGGTCCCAGCGACTGGTTCGTAGGTGACAGTTGTGGTGGTTGTTGGAATCATGTGTTGCCGACTCAGGGGCCGTGGGCGCCAAGTAAACAACACAAGAAAAGGGGCGGGTCTGGTGTGGAGATAATGGTAGAGACACACGGGCCGAAAAGGGGCAAAAACATACAACACCGAGGATTCCTCAGTCGTCACCGACCTGAGTACTAGTCCGGCGATTAAGTAGGTTATCAAGGGGAGAGCGGACGGGATCCCGAGTTTCCTACTGCCTGTGGTCGTATGTGCTCGATGATAGTGATGCCGCACATTATCAATGGGAGGCTGCAAGGAGGGTGAGAGGCTCGCCTGAGGCTCATCAAGCCACAGGTTGACGCCACACAGTGTGGCATGCCACAACGCCCCTTACGTCAGCGGGTTCGGCTGAAACATGAAACAGGGCGGGTGGAAACTCGGGATGGCCAGTTCCTCCTGTCCGTCTCATCCATCAAGAGGGATGGTCCCTCGACCTCTTCTTGCTTCAACTCAAACCACTGGCCAGAGCGACACATGCAGGAAACCCAGGCAGGAAAGGCCCTCGTCTCTCCTCTCCTGCACTGTTGCCTGCCCACGAACGCAGCCCTTTTTCATGCCTCGATCTGAAACCCGCTTCCCACGGAGACTCGGGCCAATCTGGTTGGGCGACAAGCGCAGTGTTGCCAAAAACAGAAGCGCTGGCCCGTGTTGCTGCTGCTGCTGACACTGCGTCCCGTAATAATTGTTATGGCCCCACGCCTGGTTTCGCCTGGTTGGGCTGCTGGGACCGTGTGCCTGTTGTGCCTGTTGTGTGTTGTCTGGCTCGCTCGGCATGCCCAAAGGATGCTTGGATCGAAGGCTTTTGGTGTTCCACCCTCCCCCCCTTCCCCCTACCTGTTGGCACCCACGCCATGCTGCTCGTGGCGTGGCATGGCTACGGCGCCTCATGTCCAGCACCGTCCAAAAACTCCCACCCCCACCAAACTTTTC